>JASDQU010504500.1:55747-71520 GCA_032191745.1 Picea mariana | reverse complement strand
AACGCGACCACTTGGAGTAGTTTATTAATGCAAAAAAAAAAGATTACAGAGAGATTTTACAATAGAATTTCGCACAATCGATCATCGGAAAATGACCATCCATTCTCTTTAAATAGAGATCATGGACCAATCGGGTGTTAAGCCATGGATCAATGGTCATTAAGATCGAGGAGAGTATGAACCATCAGATCACTCTATGTCGGGAACATATCATGAACATCGGATTTCCTAACTACAAATGCATACTACTACATACTAAAGAAACACACTAGAAAACACACTTTTACCTAATGACATAATAGACCAAGTAGATCTTAACTAACTCCTACGTGTCTAAATATCCTAACAGGATGAATATGCACCAATTAAGCATTGTTAAAGAAGAATTAACCCTACCTTAAAAGATATAATCAAAGTAGAATTAGTAAAACTTTTAGATGAAGGATTCCACTACCCAATATATGAAGGTGAATGGGTTTCACCATTGCTTATAGTTCCAAATAAAAATGGAAAATGGAGGGTGTGTTTATATTACAAAGAGATCAATAAGGCCAAAATAAATGACCACTTTCCCTTACCTTTCATTGATAAATTAATGGATTCTTTAGCAAGTAAAAGGTTCTTTTAATTTTTATATAGGTTTAGTGGATATAACCATATACATATTTCCTTAAGGACTAAGACAAAATTACTTTTACTTTCCCAGGGGAAAATTTTCCTACAAGGTCCTTCCCTTTGTCCTATGTAATTCTCTTGCAACCTTCCAATGAGTTGTCCTCATCATATTCTCATATCTAGTCCATGGCACTATAAAAATAAACATGTATGATTTCACCACCTTAACATTCATAAATTCTAATTCAACCACCAAAACTGTCATGCACCAACCTCGCATAGTGAGCAGTCACTGGGGCCAATGTTGAAATTTCTTCAATATGTAACTCAATGATGATTCTAGGGGCTAAATTTCGCTCATGGGATAATTTTCCATGGTTTTTCCAAAAATAAGATTCGCTATTTTAAAAATGATTCACACAAATTCTATAGGATAAAATTATTTTACCTTAAAAATCGCCAAAATTTAATAAAAACTATATAAAATACTTATAAATTTAAATATTTTTACAAAAATATCGCCAAACATTTATAGTTGACATATGTAGGATTAGTAAGATTCGCCAAGGCTTCTACGTTTTAAAATAAATTCCCATCCTTAAAATCATCCCTGAATATGTTCTTGTATGCATCGAAATTTGACATGGTTAGACTAGACACATGCCTTGATGGTATGGGTGGGTTTCAAGACTCAAGGATGTATGATGTCATATAGAAACATTTGGAAAAAAATTTAATGTTGGCCCCATTCACAGGTCACCATTGTCCATCATGTACTCTAGCCTTAGTACAATGTCTTTTAATAGTTGTTTCCTTTAAAATTTGACCAATCTAAAAATCAAAACGAAACGAGAATGCGATCAGACGATATATAGAGTGGTTCTGTGAGTGATATTTGAGTATACAGAAAAATATCTCTTCCATTCCATACACAACACAAGGAAAAATGTTTTCTTTCTCTACTCAACAATCCCTCAAGCATCTCCTTCCTTTTCAGTGCCCTCATGTAGGTAGAAATAATCCAATCCATTGATTTCTTTATGGGAAACCTAGTCGAGTATTTCCTTAGCTCTTAAATAATTAATAAGAAACTATTTCATGGGCATTGGGTTAAAAGTTTTCTAATTTTCCTTGCCTCTATGCTTATCTACAACCACTTATCTCTCTTCCAAGATTTTCTATACTGTCCTTGTTGCATTAGTTTTGGTCATTTCTAAATTTGTATTATTGAGTAACTAAGGGGAATATATTGTGGGGGTTATGTGAATAATGGTGAGAATTATCACAAGAGAATTTCCATGACATAGGAAAATGCATGAATGACTCAAGTTATTAAAAATGTTTAAACTCCTTGCTGATGTGGGGATTTCTTTAATGTTGGAAGATATCAAAGATGTTTCATTGGGAATAAGTGGAAATATGTTGGTGATAATGATGTCATCAGATCGTCATATTCACTTACAGATTATTCATAGGATGATGTCATCATCTCATCATTTTTATTACTATTGTCATTCACCCACCACAAATGTCATCTTGCACCAACCCTACCTAGTGAGCAGTGAATGGGAACAATGTTGAAATTTCTTCAAACTGTGCATGTATGCATCAAAATTCGACATGGTTAGACTAGACACATGAATTGACAGTATGTGAGGGTTTCAATACTCAAGGATGTATGATTTCCCCACACAATATTTTAGATCATCCACATTTGCATCAACGTTCATCATGTTGCACTTCTCATTGTCATCATTCGCCATTCCCTTCTATAGAATCGTTGTCAGAACTATCTTGAAATTTGTCATGGAACTTCAAATACACCCATCAAAAATTTGTTCCATCGACCACGCACAGTGAGAAATGAATGGGGCTAATGTTGAAATGTTTTCAATCTCTTCCCGTATGCATCGAAATTTGACATGGTTAAATTAGATAGTTGCCTTGAAGGTATGGGAGGATTTCGATACTTAAGGATGTTTGAGGTCCCCGCATAATATTTGAGATCATCCATGTTTGCATCAATGTTCAATATAAAGGATGTCTCATAGTGTGCATAGTGAATGGGTCCTGCCTTGAAGGTGAATGAGCATAGTAAAATTTCTTCCACCGACCTAGCATAGTGAGTAGTGAATGGGGCCAACGTTGAAATTTCTTCAAACTGTGGATGTATGCGTCGAAATTCGACATGGATAGATTAGACAGATGCATTGACGATATGGGAGTGTTTCAAGACTCAAGGAATATGTCTGATGTCTCGACCACATAATCTTTGAGATCGTCCATGTTTGCAACAAAGTTCATAATGGGGCATCTCATATTTGTCAAATGTCATTGTTTCCATCTGTAGAATCTTTGTTGGAACTCTTTTGAAATGTTATGGAACTTCCAATTCAACCACCAAAAATGTCATGCATGAACACCGCATAGTGAGCAATGAATGGGGCCAATGTTGAAATTTGTTCAATATGTGCTTGTATGCATCGAAATTTGACATGGTTGGAATAGACACATGCCTTACCAGTATGGGAGGGTTTCAAGACTCAAGGATGTTTGATGTCCCAGCCACATAATCTTTGAGATCGCCAATGTTTGCAACAATGTTCATAATGGGACGTCTCATATTTTTCAAATGTCATTGTTTCCATCTATAGAATATTTGTTGGAAATCTCTTGAAATGTCATGGAACTTCCAATTCAACCACCACAAATCTCATGCACTGACCCTACATATTGAGCACTAGTGAATGGGGCCAACGTTGAACTTTATTCAATATGTGCCTGTATGCATCAAAATTTGACATTGTTAGACTAGACATGCCTTGATGGTATGGGAGGGTTTCAAGACTCAAGGATGTATGATGTCCCGAACACATAATATTTGATATCGTCCATGTTTGCAACAAAATTCATAATGGGCATCTCATTTTCAAATTTCATTGTTTCCATCTGTAGAATATTTGTTGGAACTCTCTTGAAATGTCATGGAACTTCCAATTCATCCAGCAAAAATGTCATGCACCGACCCCGCATAGTGAGCACTGAGTGGGGACAACATTGAAATTTCTTCAATATGTGCCTGTATGCATCACAATTTGACATGGTTAGGCTAGATACATGCCTTGAAGGTATGGGAGGGTTTCAAGACTCAAGGATGTATGATTTTATACAAAAAGAATTTGAAAAAATTTCAACGTTGGCCCCATTCATAGGTCACCATTAACCATCATGTAATCTAGCCCTAGTACAATGTCTTTTAATAGTTGTTTCGTTTAAAATTCGACCGATCAAAAAATTAAAACAAAATGAGAAGATCCATAGTACAATGTATTTTAATAGTTGTACTCTAGCCGAGAATACCCGTAAACCCTTTTTGAAGTGTCGTTATTATAGAAAACTTGTCGCAACATCCGTAAAATGCAACATATTTATAGATTTTATAACATCGAAATTCCTACGATCATTGACCAAATCAAAGTTGACTTGGTCAAAATACTAGGTGATTTTTGGAGGGGGAAAGCCTTGTTTCCACAACGTTGCAACTGCGACAACTATCTTCACAAATGTGGCAATACATATGACTATGTCATAAATGTGGCAAGAGAGACAACTATGTCACAAACGTGGCAAGAGAGACGATAACGTTGCAAGAAAGACAACAATGTGTAAAGAGAGACGTCAACGTGGAAATAGCAATGTTATCGGGAAATATGGAAAAAAAAATTAAAAATTCCTCTATTTTTTGACAGTATGGCCAATTTTGTCCTTAATGCAGCAAATAGAATGCCAAAGTTTTTACAATATGTACTAGTGAAAAAATCCCTTGTTTTGGCATTGATGGAAACACTCTGATGCAATATTGAAGTCATATCGCTCATACTCCCCTTGTGACCATCACTCCCCCTGGAACCATTCCTAGTAACTTCCCATCCGAGGTTGCTCCCCCTAACTGAACTGTCCTTGGGGTTGCTCCCCCTGATTGAAATATTCTTGAAAATACTCCCCCAAACTTAACTGTACTCTTTATGGTGTTTCCTCATGTAAATATGAGACATATAATATAATCATTCAAAAGCATTCATTTTGGAGTAGAAATTACTCCCAATCTTCAAAAAATATACTCAAAGGATTCCCTTGAAAGCAGTTTTGTAAAGATAGCTTCCACTTGTTCTTTTGTTCCCACATATTCAACTATGATGTTACTCTTTGCAACCTGTTCTTGTAGAAAGTAATACTTGATTGGAATGTGCTTCATCTTGGAATGCATCACCGGGATGTTTGAGATACTTATGGCACTTATATTATCACAATAGATTGGAATGGGCTCATCATACTCAACCTGTATATATACCAGAGTTTGTTTCATCCATAGAACTTATGTAAAACATACTACTACTACAATATACTCTTCTCTGTCTATAGATAATGATATTAATGATTGTTTCTTTCATATCAAAGATAACAAACAATCACCCAAGTAGAATGTTTCTCCACTGGTGCTTCGTCGATCATCAATGCAACCTGCCCAATCTGCATATGTGTAGGAAATAAGTGATAATACTTTCCTTTTGGATACCATAATCCAAACTCTTCTTCACCATTGAGATATTTAAATATCCTCTTTACTGCTAGAACATGTGATTCCTTTGGTGCTCTTGAAATATTGCCACATGTCCAACTTCCTGCATTACATCTGGCCTGGATGTTGTCACATAAAGTAAGTTGTCAAGCATTGAAATGTACTACCTATGATCTATAGACTTTGAATCATCATCTTTACTTAACTTGCAACTAGTTTTCATAGGAGTACTGACTGGTTTGCAGTCTTTCATTCCAAACCTCTTTTGCATTTTTTTGATATACTTCGTTTTAGAAATGAAAATGCCTTGGTTTCTTTTACATATATGAACACCTAGAAAGAAATATAGTTCTCGAAGTAATGAAATTTCAAATTCATTCTGCATATCCTTTGCAAATTTTTGGCTCAACCTGTCATCATCACTTCCAAAAATAATATCATCAACATAAACTTCAATTAATAAAATATTATCTTCGGTTACCTCGATGTAGAGGTTGTTGTCTGCATTTCCTTTATTGAACCCTTGTTTCTATAATAAGTATATGTCTAGTTTATAATACCATGTCTAGAGGCCTATTTGAGACCATATAAGGCCTTCTTTTATCTAAAAACATAATCTTCATTTTCTGATAATTGAAATCCTTCTAGTTGCTCAATGTAGACTTCTTCTTCAAGTTCTCCATTTAGAAAAGTGTATTTCACGTCCATTCGATACTCTTTAATATTATTTGAACATGCATAGGATAGTATCAGTATGATTGCTTCCATTACGACAACTGGGGAAAATGTCTCTTATAAGTCGATACCTTCAAACTGTGTGTATCTTTTACAATCCAATCTAGCTTTGTTCTTGGTAATTTGTCCATATTCATTCAATTTATTTTTGAAGACCCATTTTGTGTCGATCATATTCTTGTACCTTGGTCTTGGAACTAATTCCCAAGTGTCATTATTCTCTATCTGATCCAATTCTTCAACGATGGCCTTTATCCTGAATTTATACTTGTTGGCTTCCTCAAAACTATTTGGTTCACTCGAAGATAAGAGTGCTAGTATTAGTTGTTCTGGTGAATGAATTATTTTACTAGTCTCAACCCCTACATCTTTTTTCCCTATAATCTGATCTGACGGACGATTCTTCTGTATTTGTTTTTCTAGGTGTCTTTGTAGGTACTTGTTGTTCTTTCTTTTCTACTTCTATTTTATCTTATTCATCTTCCCCTTCTTCTGCTTCTTCTTTGTAAACATGTTCCACTGGCTCGTTTTCTTCTTCCTTTAATTTTAATCCACCTATCTCATCAACAAAACGAAATACACCAACAACATGTACCAATACTATCCTCAATATATCATACCTGATAACAGAGATATCATACCTAAACCACAATATTATCACTCAAACCATGTGCCAACAATGCACATCAGTCATGTACATCAACCATGTACATCAACACTATACAAATATAACCAACAACATGTACCAATCATGTATCAACAACAAACGATACTATGCCTCAATAAGATGTATCAAGATCACCATGTACTTAAAGTATGTATCTCATCCATGTACCCAATAATATACCTCTACCATATACCCATAACATACACCAAGATAACCAATAAGATACCTCTAGCAATGCACCACACTCTAAATAAATCAAATACCATAAATCCTCACATCAACCATGTGCGACAACTTCACTATTATACAAACTTGAAATTTAAGTAGAATGATGGAACGACTGTCACATTGTCACTGTGAGATATATTGCTGTAAAATTGTACCAATCTGTGCCACTTACCTGTAATTCTATTATGATTCTCTAAGAGGGACTATCATTCTATAATCTTTGGCCATGTGTCCAAAGTTGTTGCACTTGTAGCATTCCACTTAAGTGCTCAATGAGTCAAACCTATTGTATATTCTTCTCTATGTTTCACTAGGCCTTCTTGAATAACCATTTTGTGTATGACTTTCAAAGTTGTTTATGTTCCTGCTATTGCCTTTGCAATTTACAACTTTATGTCCAAAATTATTGCATGCATAACATCAACCAAAAAATATAGTTTGATACGTGGGAATTGAATATCTTTTGAAAGGAGTTACTCTTTTGAATCCTTCTTCTTCTTGAGGCCTATTTGTTTTTGACTGTCATTGATTCTGAAATATGAATCTTCTAGGAGGAGGAGTGTCCCTGTGATCTTCCTTGTAGAACTTCCTATCCCCTCTGATTGTTTCTGCATATCTTTTTGGATATGTCTATTGATCTATTGTTTTTGAGCTTAATCCCTATTTTGTCTGATTGTATCCAAGTCCGGACATGTCATGATTAGGCCTTTGAATGTTGATAATTTGATACAACTCCCCTTCCCTTCGGGGGATTCTAAAAACCTCTCAGTCTTGGATCTTCAAACTCTTGAGCTGAATTATCTCTTTAGGCCTTCAACAGATCCTGAATAATCAATCCACACACACACACATGTCCCCTTGATGTTACCTGCAAGCTCAAATACCTGTAACTTTGATCCTTGGTGCTTGGCAACAACGATGTGTGAGTGCTAGCCCCGTACTAGAATATTTCTCCTGTATGAACACAGATTGTGACCGTGGACCAACTTTTCATAAACTCGGGATTTCGAAATATCACAAAATCCACCTTTGGTTATTTTCGAAACACGTTCTCCCAAATTTGTGGATCTTTGTTACATGTATTCCTAGATCTGATGGTCTAGCTTCACTTCGGATTTCACTACTTCTTGAAATTTCACTTACTCCTCATGCAACTCCTTCAGACCTCTATCTCCTGGATTTTCTAATCTACTACCACATGTCTCCTCACAGCCAATGGTAAGGATTCGCTTCACGACTTCATGACTTCGACGATCCCTCTTCACAACACTTTAAACACTCTAAACTCTAAACTTATGAAATGATTTACAACTAACTTCCATGCATCTTTCCCCATATCTGATTGTATGGAATGATCCCAATCCGTCTTGGACAGATCTCGTTCGTTAACTCTAGGAAACCTTAAAGGAATCCTCCCTTTGAATATTTCTCATTGCTTGTTGGCATAGGGGTAGACCCAAGGTTCAACTCTAATAGTGCACTAAAAAAACCATAACTACCGACCCTTTCGGCAACCCCTACAAAGCAGGCGAGCTCTCACCTAAGGTAGAAGCAGAGGGGGTTAGAAGACTCATGTTTCTATAACCAAGTTGGGACACAGATTTGTGATAATAACACTTTGCAAACTATTCTAGAAACACTTCGAAAGTGACTTCCATTATTTTCTTATCTTCATTAACATCACATAACTTACCCGAAGATAGATTGACATAGTAACAATAAATATGCTTCAATCATTTAGCACATAACACTGAGTTAAATCTAGCAATCATTCATCCTTAACACAAATAAAGAACCAATCATCAACAAATCTATCTAACATACATAGTAAGAAAAGAACTGAGCATATTCATAACATAAACAACACAACGCATAGCAACCAAAGACATAAGATATACATATTTCAACCCAATGTGGGGCTACATCCACCAACTGCTTCGTCTTCTTTATTATTCTTCTGAATCTTACATTGATTTTCTCCTGTGTACTAAGCCACAAAGATGAGCTTTTCATAAGACAAGATATTTGCGCACTGAGCACCAGATCCTCCTTCCAAAACTAGGTCTAAGCACAAAGTTGACTTCACTAATGAGCATAGAGCCTTACATACACATTCTGTTGCACAAAGCAACTCATAGATACTTGCACTTAGCCACTTCCACTACTCTCAACTTAGCTTGCTTCTTTCTACAATACATTCTTACTTATTTATACTTTTACAATAAGGACAAAACATGGGAGAGCCCATGGGCCGACATCCCATTAACCAATACAAAAACCCTAAGGAACCCCCTTGATAGGTCCACATACCCCACAAAATAAGTGAGATATGCGATCTCAACTTCGCTTGGGAACTCCATCTTCAACTAGCCTATCGAAGTCCAAAAGTGGTCAAAACTTGACCAAAGTTTCCTCAAAACTTAGTCGAGGTTCAACAAGCCCCGAACACTCACCTATGACTCGTCTCGAGTCAGTCAAGTCTGGGAAATGCTGCTTCGAAGGCCTCGAGATACCTTGACTTGTTTCTTCACTTGAGCCTCCTGGTCAATGAGCTCTTAGATCATCTTCTATAAAACAAGCCCTTCTAGGCATTGTTCCATTGCTGCAACCACTTGGTCCAATTGTGAGCCTTGTCCCTCAATTTCTTAAAACACCTTGCAATATTCATCATGAATAGGTTGTAGCTTCTGCACAACTTCCATTACCCTCCCATGGATGGTAGTAATCTGTTGCTACCCTACACGCTACTCTTGAGATCTCTTCATTCCTTCAACTGTGGTGAGTAGCTTCATTTGCGCCTGCATGAAGAGTGCCTACTGTTGCGCCTCCTGTAATTGTGCTTCTAGTTTCCTTAGCTCAGTTTCTTCTGTGAGGCATTCATAAGTATGTGCGCTTCTATCTCTCAACCATTTACACTCTAAGGAGAGGGAACTTATCCTTACTACTGTGTTCTTTGCGAATTCCTCCCTTTGATCATGCACTTCCTGTGGCGTGCTCAGTACTAATTGAGCCTCCAGTTCTGTTATCCTCACTTGAAGTTATTGGATGGTCGCAATGAGCTTCACCACTTGAACGTTGAATGAATCCTCGTCCTCCTGTGCCAAGACTGGCACAAAGAGAAGTGCTTTATTCATCGCTCTTTAACCATAGTCTGATCTGTGATCAGTTGTTCCTTTTCTCTCTTTAGTTGAGCCTTTTAATCCTAGATCATCGTCCAAAATTATTCTCTCTCTCTTTCATAGGTGGTCAGATTGTACCATGCTACACATAGTTGTTTTAGGGCTTCGTCTTTCTCTTGTTTCAAGGCTTCTGTATCCTTCTCCTTTTCTTCCTAGATTTTCTGAAGTCGAGCTTCTTTCACATCTGCAAGTTTTATTAATTGGACTGGCTCATCCCCCAATTCTTCAATCTGTCATGAAGAAGGCGCAATAGGTACTGCGTGGACCGAAAGGGTAGCTTCCTCTACTTCTTTCAGTTCCTTCTCAATTCTTTCATACATCTCCTCCTTCTTTTCTCCATATCTTTGCAAGTTTTACTTAGCTACATCCTCCATGGCTCCATGGACTAGATTGATATCATCCTCTGTGAGCATGGCCTCCAACTGGGGCTTACTAGTGCATGTCTTCTTTCTTGCTGAAGGTTTATTTGGAGAAGCCTTCATCTTCTGCAGTGTTAATGTTTCAGTAGGAGGATATTGAGGTGGTGTAGCTTCACCTTCTCCTTTCTTTTCTCCTTCATCCCCTCCTCCTCCTTCGAGTGAGTGAGCCAGATCCATTTTCTTCAGAGGTGTTTTCTTCCTCCTCGGTCTCTACATTATGAAATTCTTCTTGCTTCTTCTTGTTCTTTGTCCCACTGGAATATCCGACATGCTTGAACTGGGTGACTATGGGGTTGTCGATGGTGTCAGTTTTAGAGAGTTATGCATCAGCAACATGTACAAGGAACTCCTTCGACCACTCCTTTGTGATATGCTACACGTCCTCATCTATCAACTTGTAATATGACTGTAACTCTTCCTGGATCTCACCTATGTGTGTAGGGATATAGATAAAATGTTGATCTACATAAAACGTGGCTATCAGTTTTTAATGGTACAAGGTGCGCGATGTCATGCACGGAAACAACTTGATGGAAACCTTTAGTTGCTAATAGTAGGAATGAAACACAATGTTTGACTGCCATTACTTCGACATGTCGTTGGTGTACCACAAGGTAGTGAACCTAGCGGCCAATGGCTCCAAGGGTTCTATCTTTGAAAATGTGGCTCCTTTAGGAATTTACTAAGAGACAAATGATATCAACATGATCAACCAACTGAAGAGGAATTCATATCCCAAATCCTGAGCTTCACGACAGTCTTTCTCGAGTTCCTTGATGAGGTAACTCACCCAATTCATCTACATTCCCTCCACACATTTTCTTGCAAGGTCCACCATGAACTCGATGACCTATGTGGGGTGGTTCTTTCTTACGATATTTCCAGCTATGAATTGACAAGCGAGGCACACTGCACCATCCTAGATAGAGGCTAACTTATATCCTCACTTTCCTTTTTCAACTTTTTCGTAAGCCTCCTTGATGCGCTATGCAACAAGAGGTCTGAGGCCTTCTCTGGTTAAAACTACTAAGGGTCAGGTCCCTTCATGCTTAATCCTGTAATAAGGTGGATCAACGCTGAATCCACAGTAATCCTTTGATCGAGCCACATGTGTCCTCCATGATATCAAGACAAGAGGCATTTAACGCAAGCGCTAACCTTCTGATGATGGAAAAAATGGGGAATCTTCATTACATTGAGAACTTTGGACTACGCCAGTCCCTTAATCCATGGCTGGGAGACTAGGTGATGGTTCTTCCTAGTTGATTTCGTTAAGTATCATTGGGGTGTGAGCATAGCATAGTTCTTTCTATCTCTGAGGTTGAAGTTGTTTTTAGTTAGTAGTGGGATTTGTCCCAACTGACTACTGACTACATGTATTCCCTTCGAAATGTACATGGTGAACAAGGTGTACTCATAGTCCCATAGAATGTTGTTGCAATTGTCCATGCCAACCAACGATGGAATATAGTTTGGTAAGATCGACGGGATTTGCTTTGCATTAGCCCGATCTCCTTGATGTTTACTTCGTTACTTAGTCACGGGGATGACATGGACAGAACGTCATCCCGTTGAAGGGGAATCATGTAGTCCCCTATTCGATGAGTCCTAGACACCTTCCAATAACGATTTATCAACCATCAGCTTCTTGAAGATCTCCTCAACAAAATTTTCTAATTCAGTAGGTTTGCTTGACATTGTCACTGTTAAACAGACAGCTGGGGGTAGGCGAAAGGATAAGTGGGGTAAACAAATGGACATCGACTTATAGTTTCTGATAACAAAGATCGACAAACAATCAATTCTCTATTAGCTCATTTATTCACGGGTGGAAAAACGTGGTCCCAGTGCAGCATCCGATGGGTTAAATAAGAGGGGCTTTGTAACAGATTATTCAAACAGGCAGGAATGCTTCCATCAATGCGAATCTATCCATTATGGCATAGTCTCAACATCCCAAAAGTAGTCCATATACCCATAAATGTGTTTTCTAGCCGATCTGAAGCATCTTTATAACGGTTGGGGTGCCTGTAACAGTGATATAGCTTCTCCAAGGAGAAGTCCCATTCTACGTGGTCCTATTGTTCCGACAATTTTTTACTCCTCCGAACCTGCCTCCTGTGAGGTTCCATTCTATGAAGTCTTCCATTTGTTCTTTGTAGCTTCTTGTAGCTTCCCTAACTTGGATTTCTTGTTATTGATTTTCCTTTCATTCTTCCCTGTAATCTGAGTCTCTCTAATAGTTTCTAGAATCCTCTTTCCATTCTTATTTGTATCTTCTCCTAGTGTGGTGACTTCACACTGCTAATGTGCCCTCAAAGGATTTGAGGTTAATATCCCTTCTCTTAATATTTCCTCGGTCCGTATCCTGCTTTCTTGCATATATAGGTCCTTCAAACCTTCTTGCATTCTTTCAAACTTGATAGCTAATTCTCTTTCCTTCTGTTTCTTTGACTTATCCTCCCATTCTTCTATGAGTCGATCTATTTTTCTAGCTATGAAATCCCTTAGTTACTTTTGATATGATCCTTCTCAACCCAAGTCTTACCTAGAAAAAGTGGGAAAGGGGCGTTGTTCTCAACAAACATAATGACTTCAAATTTCTCTTTAGTCGACGTTCCATGAATGATAACATGTACATTAGTAAATCTTCCACATAAGTTTATCATCTTACCCTTGAACAAGCCTATCCTTCCCAGTGAAGGTACTATAGTAGGATTTCCAAAAATTTCCCAAGTATCTGCTGTCATAATATTCACTTGTGTTTCCTCATCCAAGACACAGTCAATGTAGAAGTCTTCTATTCTTGCACTTATGCACTATTTTAATTTCAATATCTCTGGTAAACTCACATCTTTGTGGACATCCATCGTTTCTTTTAACTATAATAACATAGTCTGATCTTTCTCTAATTATTTCTCGTTATGATTCTGTAACATGCTCTTATTTTCTTGACTTTCTTGATAGTTTTCTTGTCTCACGTTCATCCTGTCAACCTTAGCAATCATCCTTGGGCAATCCTCAACCTCATGACCAACAATTTTACAACAAAGACAAATAGGACCTACACCAGGGCATTCCTTACCAAGATGTCATGGTCTTCTGCAGTTATAACACAATGTCAGTCCTCTTTTCCTCTTGTATGTTCCCCAACCTCTTCTGTACTATGCACTAGGATCACAATGTTGGACTTGCAATCTACAAAAAAAAAATCTAGGTTCCTACATCCACTTATTAGTCCAAAAATTAATTCTATGCATAGGAATAACATATATTTCTTAATTTATATTAGCTTTAATTAGATCAAATCTTTCTTCCAACTGCGCCCTAGATTTTAGACTAGGAAAAAATCTATTAAACATACCTAAATTCATGCTCTCGAAAAAAAAAATTTCACTTTTCTTACTCTTATCAAAGCAAAAAGATTTACCTTTCTTCGGATCTTACCTCTTTTCTCTAGATCATTTTTATTTCTTAGCATAGAGATTCAAAAGTCAAGTAGGTTATTGCACACTACAACAATAGATATATGCATAGGTCTTCTCTTTTATTTACTTCAGTGCCCAGCAATCATAGTTTCAGGTCCCGATATTGGAACCATTTGTTGGAACAAGGGAAGACCCAGGGTTCAACTCTAACAACACACCAACAAAACCTTAAATACCGACCCTTTCAGCAACACCTGCAAAGAAGGAAAAGTCTCACCTGAGGTAGAACCAGGGGGGGTTACAGGACTCAGGTGTCTGTAACCAAGTTGGGACACAAATATGTGGGAACGGCACTTCATAGACTATTCTAGAAACACTTAGAAAGAGACATGCATTAGTTTTTTACCTTCATTAACATCGCAGAACTTGCCCAAAGATAGATCGGTGCAATAACAATAAAGATAATTCAATCATTTAGCCCAAAGAACTGAGTTAGATCTAGCAATCATTCATCCTTAACACAAATAAAGAACTAAGCATCAACAAATCTATCTAATGAGCATATTCATATCATAAACAACACAACACATAGCAACCAAAGACACAAAATATACGTGGTTCACGCTAGTGTGGGGCTATGCCCACCAACTGCTTCATCTTCTTTATTATTCTTTTGAATCTTACATTCATCTACTCCTGTGCACTAATCCACAGAGTTGAGATTCACATATGACAAGAGATATGCGGGCTGAGATCTAGATCCTCCTTCCAAAACTAGTTCTAAGCACAAATCTTACTTCACTAATGAGCAAACAACCTTACATACACATTTTGTTGCATAAAGGAACTCAGAAGTACTTGTAGTTATCCATTTCCACTACTCTCCACTTAGATTTCTTCTTCCTACAATACATTCTTACTTATTTATACTTTTACATTAAGGCCAAAAAATGGGAGAACCCATGGGCCAAAATCCCACTACCCATTACAAAAACCCTAAGGAACCCCCTTGCTGGGTCTACATAGCCCACAAAATAAGTGATATCGGTGATCTCAGCTCTACCTGGGTGCTCCATCTTCTACCAGCCTGTCGAAGTCCAAAAGTGGTCAAAAATTGACCAAGGTTTCCTCAAAACTTGGTTGAGGGACAACACTGCTCTCCCTCCTGAGCTTTGTTCTTTATCGAACTTTTCCTCCTTAAAATTATCCTTTCGACACTTAATCGAATTTCATCCCTTGCACACCTTGCAACAGGTGTTCACCCATGACTTATCTTCTCTGTGGCGGCTTCCTCTACTCCTCCTCAGCTTCTAAGTCAAAATACTCTATCACGCACTACTTGCAGAAAAAATTCCTTCAATATTGTCTCTTGAAGGATGGCTGTGCAATCCTTGCAACAGTTCTCAAAGGTTCTATTGTTCCCTCTGAACAATACGAAATTGAACAAAGTTACTCCTACCCGCACTCTCAAACTATCTCTATTGAATTGTTTGAGTCGCTACAGACTCTTCCATGCACACCTTGAGGACACTATGCACTCCTTGCACATAAAATATTCACATTATCTCTTATGAGCTTCTGAGTCAAAACAAATTCTGTTGATGCACACCTTGCAAACACTATGCACACTTGCACTTGCTCGTAGAAGAGAAACATTTGAAAATGATCTAAATCTTCACAGATTCATACATTCAACCATGCAAATGCATCCATAACATAAACACAAGAAATAAAAGATAATAAAAATCCTACCATTCATTCATTCAGATAGAAAAAACAACACGAGACATTTGGGACAATGTGTAACGACCCTTGATTATTAATTATAATTAATTTATTAATGTAATCCTAAAAGATTAGCTAAACTGTATTTATGTCTTAAAATAACATTTCTAATTGATTATTATTAAATAGTGTTCATGA
>JASDQU010504500.1:38911-51024 GCA_032191745.1 Picea mariana | reverse complement strand
TGGATAGGTCTAATATAAACATTGACAAATTTTCCATGCTTCCCCTTAGCCTCTCATCTAACATCTCATTTGAGGACCAAATATCTTGTCATGAAATTTTTTCCTTAGTTATTTTATCAAATATTTCCTTCATCTTTTCTTGGAGAATCTAATATTTTATCTACACATGTCCCCTTGTTTTTTGAACCTCAATCAATTGGTTGATCCTCCTCTACATGTCATCTGATTCTGATTCTGCCTCCTCATATTGTAATAATTTCATCATAGGTAGGTTGAGTTGAATGGGGGAAATGGATTCCAAGCCATAAACTAGCTAAATAGGAGAAGTTACAATTGGTATTTTTATGTTAATTCTCTCTTCCCAAGCTACATAGTTTAAGTGAGAATCACATGCCTTTTTGTTTTGTGACAACGTTTTATTAATAATCCTTATAATTTTTTTGTTTGAGGATTCAACCAACCCATTTCCTTATGGATAGTAAGAAATAGAGTGTCCAAACTCTATGTTATAGTTTTGATAGAATTGACCCAAATTGACAGACTTACAGGAACTTAATGATGACTATATCAGTTTCTTCCCTTGTGGGAATGACTTCTATCCATTTGATGAAGTAGTCAATAGCTTTCAAAATCCATTTGTGTTTCCCACTTGAATTGGGAGTGATCTCACCAATGAAATCCAATCCCAAATGCTCAAAATGTGTATCAATTATGATAGGCCTCAGTGGGAGGGGAAAAAAAAATTTCTTC
Source organism: Picea mariana (assembly GCA_032191745.1). Classification (NCBI taxonomy): domain Eukaryota; kingdom Viridiplantae; phylum Streptophyta; class Pinopsida; order Pinales; family Pinaceae; genus Picea; species Picea mariana. Next base: position 50,274 of record JASDQU010504500.1, on the reverse strand, counting down.
CCTGCAAAGATTTGGCGTTTTGCACATGCCCTAACCATAGAATTTAGATTAGAAAACAGAGAAGGTCGATGATAACCAGCTCTGGGGATTTTAAAGGCAATGGATCTCCAAGCCTTATGACCACCACATACTCCCTTATTAAATTTAATGATAATACATTCAGTTTCATCTTTAGTGAGATGATTGAGAAAGATTCCCTTTGGATCTTTCCAAAAAAATATTTCTCCCAAGACACAATATTTCATAGCCTTCAGTTTGATATATATAGCCTTGGATTTGTCCCATTTTGGTGGAAATATTAAACTTTGCAGATAAAAGATGGTGTCCTTATACCAATCAGGCTAATAAAATTTGGAGTTCACCTTGAAGGATTATTCATGTGTTTCATCCACTTCAGCTTTTACTGCTATGATGTTTTATGACAATGAATTCATCCCAAATATTTGCAGTTTGACTCAACCAAGAGATTGGATATCCCTTTTCCTTTTACCAATTTTTTGGGCTTAATATCTACATCATAATCCCGAATTTTGGAAATCCACTTACCCCTTCTTCCCTCACTATCAGGTTGTATAAGGATGTCCTTTATAGCACTGGTAGGAACATAAGCCAATATCTTAGAGTTCAATATATAATATATGAATTCCTTCAATGCTTTAACTAGGACATATGCTTATTTATCCATGCTACTATATCTTAGATCAACATCTATCATGGATTTGCTAAAATAGGCTATTGGATGCTCTTGATTTTCTTCATTTTTTTTGCAATAATACAACAACAATGGTGTGTTTAGAGGAAAAAGAGAGAATGAGGAATTCATTATCATAATTCAGGCTAACTAGAACTTGAGACTTTACCAATGCTTATTTCATTTTATGAAAAGAATCTTTATATTTAGTATTCCATTTGACTTCTTAATCTTTCTTCAACATGTCAATGATTTTCTTCATCTTTTCAACAAAATTTTGGATGAATCTCATGAGAAAGTTGATTTTACCCAGGAAATACTATACTTATTTCTTATTTCTAGGCAAGGCAATTTGTTTGATTGCCTCTACCCTTTATGAATTTATCCTCACTCCTTTGGATACTAAATGGTGCAAAATATTTCCTTCTTTTGTGGAAAATGGGACTTCTTGTGGTTCAGGGATAAACTAAACTTTCTACATTTCACAAAAGTTTGTCTCAAATGCTTAATGTAATTCTTATTTTTCATGGGAACACAGTCATATCATCCATGTATATGACAATGAATTTGTCCTTATCTCCTACAAATGTTATGTCCATGGAACTTTGAAAAGTATCCCCTACATTTATCAAACCAAAAGGCGTGTTTTCATACATGAAAGTCCCCTGAGGTGTAGTATATGTTGTCTTATCCCTATCCTCTAGGTGCACAACCACTTAGTTATACCCTAAGAAACTATCTACCATGGTGATTCTATTTTATCCCACTAACTTATGTAGTATATGATCCATCATAGGAAAAGGTATTTTTCCTTTAGTGAGAATGTGTTCATACTTATTAAATCCACATAGAGCATTATTTCTCCACTCTTCTTTATTATTGGAACAAAGTTAGCCACCCATTCAAAATATTTGAGAGGGATTATCATATGCGCATATAATAATTTCCTCACTTCTTTGTCAATAGTAGAAAATAGAAGAGGGTTGGATTCTTCCTGAAAGGTTTAGTACCAAATTTAAGGGGTATTGATGCGGGTATCATAAGTCTTTAAGTCCTCATACTTCCAGGAAAAAACATACATAGATTCTTTGAAAAAATGTAAAAATTTTATCTTGTTCTCAACAGGAATATCTTTGGACAACTTGATATGATTGTTTTTTTTTTTATCCCTATCCTACAATCCTCGTTGTTTTTATCCGTTGGGAGAACAGTTGGTTTGACAGGTACATCATTTATGTCAAATAATTGTTCTAGAGGTACCAACCCCTTTGGAATAAAAAAAAATTTAAGCTACAAGATTTTATGTTTAGCCATATAATGGCTGAATTCAAATGGTGTCTCATCCTTTTCCCCAATCATATCTTCGTCTCCTCTTCCTATGATTTTAAGTGAGTATTTTCAAACTCATATACTACTTCCATGAATTTCTTGATTTGATGGTCATCCTCATAAAATTTCCAGTATTTGATATTATCATGAATATATGGTCTATATATCATCTAAATTTAATACTTAACTAGAACTATGACTGGTTGTTTAAAGCTATTGGATACCAATGCTAGGGAATCAACCTATTGATTTAACTCTTTGAGGATAGTAGTAATGTTTAAATATTCATATAATTTATCTATCAGGTCCCCTACCTGGTTTTTGTATGACCTCATTCTTGGATGCCTTGTTTTCTATAATCCCCTGACTTGTTGCACCACTAATTTTGAATCTCCAGACACAATCAACTTAGTAACTTGCATTTTTATTGCAGCCTCCAAACCCAAAATTAGGGCCTCATACTCAACTACATTATTGGTGGTGTTAAAATCCATCTTGTAAGACAAAGAGACTTCTTTCTTAGTGGGATAGATGAGCACTACTCCATCTCCCACCCCTTATTTTTAATATTCCCCATCAAAATACATCCTCTATACACCATCCACCTTTGTAGCAGATCTCAAAGGAGAATATGTAGGTATAAGGGATTCACTATACTCTTTATTTAATAATAGGATACAATAGTCTAGGTATTCATTAGTAGCATAAATGGGATGGTTCATGGGGTTATTTTTATCACTGATCACATAATAAAATTGTGTCTTCCTATACAATCTTATATTCTCCCCTCCAGAGACTAGTAGAGTGGCATATGCCATATCCATATGAATTGTACCTCCTACCTTTCCTGACCATGTTATTGACAACAACATTCCATAATTTGTAGGCACATCAACCACTACCATGTCCATCATAATTCTTTTAGCAATTAATTGATCCAAGGTGACCACCATGCCTTTGATTAGGCCATCACACTTCAATTTTCTAGAATCAAAGGAATATAAGTCATGATATGGCCTAGTTATCTCTAATCCCAAATTTTCCATAAATAATTTGGTAATGAGCTTGTGTGAGTCTGTAGAGTCTAGAATGACATTTTTCAACATCTTATCATGATTATTTAATCTCACATAAAAAGGGGAAATAGATTCTTCCTTCTCATCTATGTGATGTGTTATCTCTCGAGATGCTCGAGGATGTCAATGGAATGATGCCAATTCACCCCAAGGGATAAGAATTGGAGTGAAGCTTAAATCCGTTCTTTCATTAAATGGGAATTATGAAAAAATGGTAAGCTTTGCTCTCTCTCTCTCTCTCTTTAAAACTCTTGGCTCTCAAACATTCTCATCTCAGATAAATACAGAATCTCATCTCCAAGAGGCATTTGTCCACTATTGTTTTATACATATGAAGAACTACAAATAATGAATCTGATATCTTATGGAATTGGGATAGCGTGTTGAGAAATTAAGAATTTGGCAGTTCTAAGACATATAACATATCATTAAAACATGTTGCAAAAAACAAACATCTTCATATATTTAAATACATGGAGGTACCCTCTGCATATCATTCAAACATACGAATAAATGACAAGGTAGTGGTCATTTATTAAAAGGAAATCACTTCTATGGCATAGCCATACACCACAGAGCTAAAATGAATATGTTGTGTAACCTGTTGCTTGAGATTTTATTTATAGATATTTGATACAAGAAGCCAAATGAGAGGGGTGAATTTTAAAAGAACACAAACACAAAAAGAGAATTTACAAGATGAAACATAATGCAGGGGATGAATCTCATGAAGCTTTCTACCTTTACTATCTGTATGTTCCTAAGGAGTGTGTTCAACAAATTTGGTTGTAAGAAACTATTAAATTCACAAAAGTTTCGACCCTAGGAATGATTTCTTCATCTTTCTTTATATACATCTTCATTCATGATAAAACCAATTATTTAAACCAATACTAGTTCTTGAAATTGAATACAACTTGTCAGTTTCTTGATACCACATCTTGTTTTCCAAATGATTTTACAGGGTAAATTGTTTTTTACTGCCAGAGTTAACATGTTGTTGTTGTTGTTGGGTGTGTTATATTTTTCCGATTGAGATTCTATATGGATTATTCTAGGTGACTCCATAGAACCCTTGGTTTTTGCACTATACATGATCAACCTTTTAACAATTGATTTCCATGGTTGGATGAAAGTGCGTCTAGTTTTTTCCTCTCATCCACTCTCATCAATGGATAGTACCATTGACCAAATATTCAAATTTTTTTCCTTGAACTTCTTGGTCAAGATGGTCCATTGATATAACTGCACCTTGGGATAGATTCTTGAATGTCATTCTGCTCTCAAATATGGGATAATGACATGCGAGAGGGAAATCATTTCCTTCATGAATGGTAGAACACAATCACCAGATATTTGTATCTATGATGGTTGATAGCTCTCTCCTCAAGGGAGAGACTAAGAAGGTGGGTCATCTTCTATGACACATGTCATCCAAGTAACTTACTTTCAAAAGACAAATTACTTGTAGATTAGTTTCTTCTAATCCTTTGGATTTCTCTTATAAGAGCTTGAAACATGATTGTGGAGACAACTGATGGACAAAAATTGTTCGCTGGACCTGGTGTGATATTTTGAGATCTAAGACTTACGTGGGTTTGCATGTATGAGCAATGATTACTATCCTCTATCAGTTTCAGGTAATGGTATGATTATTGGTGAAAGGACCTGGATGTGGGGCCAAATTTCTTGTTGAATACTTTCTTATCTATAACTAATTTTATGCATCATCATTATATCCCTCACCCATTTGAAATATTCTCCCTCATTCCTTTTTATGAACACATGACATATTCCTAGTGGTAGAGTTCTTTTGAAATTTTGGGAGGAGGCATGAAATTTTGAGTGATGTCATCACAGTCCCATAGACACGTGGCATATTCATGCTAGTCCATGTCAGCACTTATGCAGATATCTAGCAAGTCTACATGTAGTTAACTTTGATATGCTAACCAAAGCCCCCAGTGGGCCTCTTTATACAAATGGAAGTCTTGGACTCACTCTGATGAGTTCCCTGTTGGCTTTCCATGTTGTTGTTGATCTTCCCCAACATCCTAGGTGTATTTTTGAGTCATCTCCATGTGGCACTAAGTGGGAAGATAAGAGAGCACTAAGTCGACATATAGGCATTTAGATAAACTAGAATATCATTGTCGTGACCCAAGAGGAGTGGTTTACCCATATGTTCTCTTGTCAAATGAAACTATTCAAATCTCAACGCATGGCCTTGAAAACCATTGTCACAACCCTTATGCATGTTATCTCTAATTCATTTTCACTATTTGATTTTGATTTCACATCGTAGATCTAGCTCGCTTGTAGTCGTTGGATGATCGAGTCTCACACCTTTGCTAGCTCTCAGTTCTTAGGACTCATTCCCATGACATAACTTCTATTATAATAAGGCTTAAGTCCTTTAGGATCATAATTAGCCATGTTCAAGCTCCCGATAAGTTCCCAGGCACTTGAAACTTAGCCTTGGGCCCTTATGGCATGATTTTTCTACTAATGTTTCTAGGGAAATTGAAAATATACTAGCTCTATCGGTCTAGGTGCTCTGTAATCTTTCCTTTATCCTCTTCTTTTCCCAATATCCTCCTTATAATATCGATCAACGTGTTTATTTGTGACAGGATCAAATCTAGTACTAACATGAAGTTCAAATACAAAAGTAGGGTGCACCTATATTAAACATTTAATGTATCAAGGGGATTTGTGGGTCCCCCTCCATGTATGACTTTCTCAATTTTTTATTATATGAAGCATTCTTGGCTAATTGAACTAAAGGTACAAGGATTTTGATTTTTTTCCAATTGATGCTCAATGTTGAAAGAGGGAACTAATTTATCAACTTCTTTGGGTTCTTTTTCCCCTTTCAAAAGACACAAAACCTAAATTACCTTTGTAACATATCAAAATTCTTTGGATTTATCTTTGGGATTACTTGGAGATGACTTCCTTGGTCCAGGATGACATTTTGGTACAAATATTTTCTGCCTAGGACTAAGATCATACTTCTTGTGCATGCCATCTTGTAATGCATCAAAAAAATCTTGTATTGAGATAAAACAAAAACCTCTTGGCTCAGCTCATTTTTAGGGATCTGCTTCATAGGATTTAGTGAGTTTCCATAATCATTTAGGGTTAGATGTATAACATCATTCTCATCTTGGAGTTGTTAGATGTCTTCTGGGTAATCAAAATATTCCTCATCCATCACATATTCAATAAGGTTATTATCATTATTTGTTTTCAAAGGGGGTTGGATGCATAATTCTTTAGTTATTCTTTCCCTTCTCGTTAGTTGTGGGTTGAAAGGTCTTTTGAATTGATTAAGATTTCTCATACCTCCTTCTTGTGGATATTTTTTTTCATTGTTATTCTCAATTCAAATCCAAAAATATTGTTTGATAAGTTCCTAATCAATGTCGACATTTCTTCAATCCTTGTATCTTGGGAATATTTATTTGGGTCATAGATGAAAAATTATTATTTATTTTTCTTCTTATCCACTTGATCCATCCTTTGTTTCATTTTTCCAGATTCAATCATATTTCCTTTAATATATATGGCATCATAATGCATGATTAGCAAGGTTATGGATCTCCTTTCTCTCAACACCATGGAAAAATAAACATCAAATGCTCCAACATATGTAACTTTTGTTGCTGGTTGTGAATGTTTTATATCTCTAGGGTTTTTTTATAAAGTGTGTTGAATCATTTTTTGAAGTCAACAACAACTTCATTATTTTTCTTCTTGAGTGAGGTAAATTCATTTCAGTAATATAGGTTTTCTCTATTCTCACCCTATTGTCTCATAAACATGGACTATGGGGATTGGAAGGTAACAATTGAGGCTACATGTAGCTCCCTAAAACATTTTTAACGTATTCCTGCATTTTTTGAACAAATGGCCTCATGAAGACATCCTCATGCTCCAAAAATAGGTTATCAATGAAATTTTGATAAGAACCCATGTGTTCTTCAACATAAATGATTTTCTCCCCATCATATTTAGGCATAATTTTCAGCTAATTCTCGGGGAGAACATGAAAATTTATAGGAAAATTCAAAGGACCATATATGGAAACAACCCAAGGAATTAAAGGTGGTTCAGGTGGTGATTGATTTCCCCCATATATTCCTCCACCTAGGAGAGACATGATATTTTGAAGGATGAGTTTGTTTGCTTCAAAGGACAGAGGGGAAAGATGTTCTTTCAAGAAGGGTCTAAGGCAAGAACTCCCTTCCCAAGGAAATTTTAAAGGATAATTATCTATATCTATCAAAGGTATTTGAGGGAACTTTATAGCAGAGTACCAATCTAGGGGTATATCAATCATATATATAGATATTTTAATTCTATGAATAATATAAGGAGACAGTTATAAACAAGGGTTACCCGAGGAATATGAGATATGGCATTTTTTAATATTTCTCTAGGTGATAAGCTTCTCTGGATCTAAGTACATTGGAATCTAAGGAGGGTTTGGGTTGCTTCTGGTGTGTTTTCTTATATAATCCAGGTTTCCTTTTGTGGATTCTGTAGGTGAAAGGTTAAGAGCCAAGTGACCAAGGCTTTCTCACCATCAAGGATTAGAACTCACAATGCCATATCCTAGGGAAAAATAAATTCAAATTCCATCCCCTACAATGAAACCATTTAGGATGTTGTTCCTCGAAATGTTATGGGATATTATTGGAATGATGTCGAAGCACCCTACGAGATAAAAATCAAAATATATTTAAATATAGATTTGGAATCACGAGTTGTTGTGTAAAATATCTCAAATCTATTTCTCTCTTAACCTCGTGACCCTCAAACAATATCAAGTTAGATGCTTTAAAATCTCAACCTGAAGAGGAATATGTCCTTGCGTGTTTTAGACATTTAAAATTTAAAGGGAGTGAGTGATTTAATTTGAATAAAGACAATTAAACATACAAGGCATTACTGAGAATGAATCTTGTAGTTTATTAAATGAGGAAAAACATCGTGAGAAATTAATAATTCGTCAATTATAAAAAATGTATAAATATCTATGAAGGAACATGCTTGAAACAATTATGAATATTTACACATTTAAATATATGGAGGTACCCTACACATCATTCAAATTCATAAATAAATGAAAAGAACTTGTCATATCAAGATGAAATCACTTCTATTCAATGAAAAAACCTCACATAGTCACACTAAATATGTTGCTTAATCTGCTACTTGATCTTGGGTGGAATCACGAAGGTGGGTTACACTTTCGCGACAATCAGGTCTCTAAAATTTTGAAAAACCTTTTTTCGGCCGAAAAAATAAACGTCAAATCGAATGGTGCAATAACTGCCCCCTCAATTTGCATGTAGAAATTTGGTCGGTTGGATATTTTCTTTCCGGCAATAAGTTTTCGGCCGAAAGATAGTTTGGCCGAAACATTGTTCGGCTGAAAACTAGTTCAGCCGAAAGATAGTTTATATATTAGCCACACATCGAATTTGCAATGTTTACAAAAATTTGTTGGTGTGATTGCCTACGTGAGAGTTCTGTGTATTTGTGGTCGCGAGCGTAAATTTGTGAGAGCTCTGTGTAATCGTTGTCGTGAGGTCGCCAATCGCATGGACATGAGGCAGAGGATGTCAGGAGGTCGCGAGGCCGCAGGGGTCTTGGAGAGGTCATGGAGAGGTTGCAGAGGTCGCAGGGGTCGTGGAGAGGTCGTGAGCACCGGGGATAGGTAAGTTTCCTATATGGTTAAAATTTTTGTTTTAAATGTATGTGTTTAAAATGTATGGTTAAAATTTTTGTTTTAAAATGTATGTGTTTAAAATGTATGGTTAAAATTTTTGTTTTAAATGTGAATGTGTTTAATTGTTTATTACCGTAGCACAGCCGCTAACTCGCGGCTGGTGAACGTCGAAAGGCTCACGGCTGGTAAACCACCTCATCCACTGCTAGTGAACGCTGATAGCTGTCCGTTGTTCACTGTCCTCAAATCAAACTGTCCTTTCCCTTTCACGCTAGGTTAAATGTTTTATGTTTTTACCACAATATAATTTATAAAATTAATTAATTTATAAATTAATTAATTTATTTATAAAATTAATTTATAAATTTTATGTATATACCACGCCGAGAGCTAACCACGCTAAGAGCTAACCACGATATAATTTATAAAATTAATTTATAAATTTTATGTATATCTGATTGTTGGAACACAGGCTTAATGTAAAATCGACCCCAACCCTAAAACATAGGATTAATGTAAAATCGACCCCCACCCTAAAACACAGAATTAATGTAAAATATCGACCCCAACCCTAAAGCACAGAATTAATGTAAAATATTTATATCTTATAAATTTTATGTATATCCGATTGCTGGAACACATGATTAATATCGACCCCAACCCTAAAACACAGGATTAATGTAAAATTGACCACAACCCTAAAACACAAGATTAATGTAAAATATCGACCAAACCTAAAACAAAGGATTAATGTAAAATACTGATATCGACCACAGTCCATTGTAATATGTTTCAACCCCAGTCCATCGTAAAATACTGCATATAATCTTTATTGCATATATTGCATATAATATTCATATAACTCGCGGCAACAATTTTTTTTATAATATGCATCTAAATCGTGGCATATAATATGCATCTAACTCGCGTCATATAATATTCATCTTTATTGCATAATATTCATCTAACAGTCAAAATTTCCCCCGCAAATGTTAAGCAATCACAGATGTATGTATTCACAGAGGTTTATTCTTACATAGCAATTGCTTTGGCGAGAAATTAATTCTGCACATTGAGAAATTTCCAGCGCCCTTCCCCATGTAAACAGTAATAGTTATTTTTGTGTGCATGTGACTATGTGCAAAGTGAAAAAATTGTAAATTGGCAAATGCGGTTATAGCGTGGTAATTATTCAAGCTTAGGAGGTGGGAAAACATGAATAGGAGGTGAAAGGGCTCACAGAATGCATGGCACATGCAGCTGTCTTTAAACTGGTAATTGTTTAAGTGGAAAAACGTGCGTAGGAGGTTAAACACTCACAAAATGCATGGAAAATGGGCCTGTCTCTAAATTGGCAGCGCCTGTCTTCCACTTCCACTTGGTAACCATTCGCCTCTGTCGTACCGTACTAGTAACCGCCACTTAAATTAGGGAGATTTTACCTGTCTTGGGAAAGACCTTCTAAGTATTAATATGAAACTTATTTAATTTATAGAGATGTGTTTTTTTTAACAATTTCAAACTATTGTTATTTCCTAATGTTTATTAAACTTTAGGATATTTGGATCAAGGCAACTTGATTGTTGCCTTGATCCCTTACTCAATCTTTTCTCCCTTAAATGTATTGAGAAATTAATAATTATATATAACCATGCACATCTAATAATTGATTGGAACTTGATTTTAACTTGATATTAGCTCATTCCTTAATTAATCTGTATATATGATTTGTTTAACCAGCCTCTATTATGCATTTTATTTCCTTAAACAGATAACCCATTTCTTAGCATTTTAAATGGTATTTGTTTTTAATTTTATTTCTGAAATTAGAAAGAATAAAAGTTATACTTTTTTACACGGATACGATTTATATGTTATCATGTTAATCACTATTACAGTTTATTTCTAGCTATTATAACACATGCAATTTAGTTTTTCTTTCACCTACTTTTGCTTATAGTTATTGTTGCTATTTTAACTTTTTTAAATAAAAAATAAATTAAAGTTTTAAGACATTGTAATGACATAATTCACCAGTCATTAAATGTTTACATGTCAATCATTACTACTATATCTTCCATTAGTTTAACCACCCTGGAATTTATTTCATCCTTTTCCTTTTATATAAAATTTAACTATTACTTTTTTTCAATCAAACCACTGGAATGAAAAATTTATTATTTTTTATATTTTTGTGTTTAAATTTGTTTCTGGTTTAGTTAATAAGAAAGTTTTTATAAAGTTAGTATTTTTTTTATAAAGTTAGTTTTTTTTGTAAAGATGCTTGAAAAAGATGCTTATGCTTATGCCAAATAATTAGTTATGTAAATTTTTACCTTATTTATATCACCTTCTAAATGTGAACATGTATCACTTTGCTACCTTACCATTATATAGGATACTTATGACATATGAATTGATTGAATATATATCCTTGAGAAGTACATGAAAAAAGGGCCTCCCCATTTAACCATTCCAATATTAAACTATGAGGATAAAGGGTCTTTTCCCTTAGCAAGATGCTTAA
>JASDQU010504500.1:0-31495 GCA_032191745.1 Picea mariana | reverse complement strand
CATGTCAGAACTTATGCGAATATCCAACCAGTCTACATGTAGTTAACTTTGATATGCTAACCAAAGCCCCCAGTGGGCCTCTTTATACAAATGGAAGTCTTGGAATCACTCTAATGAGTTCCCTGTTGGCTTTCCATGTTGTTGTTGATCTTCCCCAACATCCTAGGTGTATTTTTTAGTCAACTCCATGTGGCACTAAGTGGGAAGATAAGAGAGCACTAAGTCGACATATAGGCATTTAGACAAACTAGAATATCATTGTCGTGACCCAAGAGGAGTGGTTTACCCATATGTTCTCTTGTCAGATGACACCATTCAAATCTCAAAGCATGGCCTTGAAAACCATTGTCACAACCCTTATGCATGTTATCTCTCATTCATTTTCACAATTTGATTTTGATTTCACGTCGTAGATCTAGCTCGCTTGTAGTCGTTGGATGATCGAGTCTCGCACCTTTGCTAGCTCTCAGTTCTTAGGACTCATTCCCATGACATAACTTCTATTATAATAAGGCTTAAGTCCTTTAGGATCATAATTGGCCATGTTCAAGCTCCCGATAAGTGCCCAAGCACTTGAAACTTAGCCTTGGGCCCTTATGGCTTGATTTTTCTACTAATGTTTCTAGGGAAATTGAAAATATACTAGCTCTATCGGTCTAGGTGCTCTGTAATCTTTCCTTTAGCCTCTTCTTTTCCCAATATCGTCCTTAAAATATCGATCAACATGTTTATTTGTGACAGGATCAAATCTAGTACTAACATGAAGTTCAAATACAAAAGTAGGGCACCTATATTGGACATTTAATGTATCAAGGGGATTTATGGGTCCCCCTCCATGTATGACTTTCTCAATTTTTTTATTATATGAAGCATTCTTGGCTAATTGAACTAAAGGTGCAAGGATTTTGATTTTTTTTCCAATTGATGCTCAATGTTGAAAGAGGGAACTAATTTATCAACTTATTTGGGTTCTTTTTCCCCTTTCAAAAGACACAAAACCTAAATTACCTTTGTAACATATCAAAATTCTTTGGATTTATCTTTGGGATTACTTGGAGATAACTTCCTTGGTCGAGGATGACGTTTTGGTACAACTATTTTCTGCCTAGGCCTAAGATCATACTTCTTGTGCATGCCATCTTGTAATGCATCAAAAAACATCTTGTATTGAGATAAAACAAAAACCTCTTGGCTCAGCTCATTTTTAGGGATCTGCTTCCTAGGATTTAGTGAGTTTCCATAATCATTTAGGGTTAGATGTATAACATCATTGTCATCCTGGAGTTGTTAGATGTCTTCTGGGTAATCAAAATATTCCTCATCCATCACATATTCAACAATGTTATTATCATTATTGATTTTCAAAGGGGGTTGGATGTATCATTCTTTAGTTCTTCTTTCCCTTCTCATTAGTTTTGGGTTGAAAGGTCTTCTGAATTGATTAAGATTTCTCATACCTCCTTCTTGTGGATATTTGTTTTCATTGTTATTCTCAAATCAAATCCAAAAATATTGTTTGATAAGTTCCTAATCAATCTCGACATTTCTTCAATCCTTGTATCTTGGGAATATTTATTTGGGTCATAGATGAAAAATTATTATTTATTTTTCTTATTGTCCACTTGATCCATCGTTTGTTTCATTTTTCTAGATTCAATCATATTTCCTTTAATATATATGGCATCATAATGCATGATTAGCAAGGTTATGGATCTCCTTTCTCTCAACACCATGGAAAAATAAACATCAAATGCTCCAACATATGTAACTTTTGTTGTTGGTTGTGAATGTTTTATATCTCTAAGGTTTTTTTTATAAAGTTTGTTGAATCGTTTTTTGAAGTCAACAACAAATTCATTAATTTTCTTCTTGAGTGAGGTAAATTCATTTCAGTAATATAGGTTTTCTCTCTTCTCACCCTATTGTCTCATAAACATGGACTATGGGGATTGGAAGGTAACAATTGAGGCTACAGGTAGCTCTCTAAACCATTTTTAACGTATGCCTGCATTTTTTGAACAAATAGCCTCATGAAGACATCCTCATGCTCCAAAAATAGGTTATCAATGAAGTCTTGAGAAGAACCCATGTGTTCTTCAACATAGATGATTTTCTCCCCATCATATTTAGGCATAATTTTTAGGTAATTCTCGGGGAGATCATAAAAATTTATAGGAAATTCAAAGGGCCATATATGGAAACAACCCAAGGACTTAAAGGTGGTTCAGGTGGTGATTGATTTCCCCCATATATTCCTCCACCTAGTAGAGACATGATATTTTGCAGGATGAGTTTGTTTTCTTCAAAGGATAGAGGGGAAAGAAGTTCTTTCAAGAAGGGTCTAAGGCAAGAACTCCCTTCCCAAGGAAATTTTGAAGGATAATTATCTAGATCTATCAAAGGTATTTGAGGGAACTTTATAGCAGAGTACCAATATAGGGGTATATCAATCATATATATAGATATTTTAATTCTATGAATAATATAAGGAGACAGTTATAAACAAGGGTTACCCGAGGAATACGAGATATGGCATTTTTTAATATTTCTCTAGGTGATAAGTTTCTCTGGATCTGAGTACATTGGAATCTAAGGAGGGTTTGGGTTGCTTCTGGTGTGTTTTCTTGTATAATTTAGGTTTCCTTTTGTGGATTCTCCAGGTGAAAGGTTAAGAGCCAAGTGACCAAGGCTTTCTCACCATCAAGGATTATAACTCACAATGCCATATCCTAGGGAAAAATAAATTCAAATTCCATCCCCTACAATGAAACCATTTAGGATGTTGTTCCTCGAAATGTTCCGGGATATTATTGGAATGGTGTCCAAGCACCCTACGAGATAAACATAAAAATGATATTTAAATATAGATTTGGAATCACGAATTGTTGTGTAAAATATCTCAAATCTATTTCTCTCTTAACCTCGTGACCCTCAAACAATATCAAGTTAGATGCTTTAAAATCTCAACCTGAAGAGGAATATGTCCTTACGTGTTTTAGACATTTAAAATTTAAAGGGAGTGAGTGATTTAATTTGAATAAAGACAATTAAACATACAAGGCACTACTAAGAATGAATCGTGTAGTTTATTAAATGAGGAAAAACATCCTGAGAAATTAATAATTCGTCAGTTATAAAAAATGTATAAATATCTATGAAAGAACATGCTTGAAACAATTATGAATATTTACACATTTAAATATATGGAGGTACCCTACACATCATTCAAATTCATAAATAAATGAAAAGAACTGGTCATATCAAGATGAAATCACTTCTATTCAATGAAAAAACCTCACATGGTCACACTAAATATGTTGCTTAATATGCTACTTGATCTTTTATTTATTAGATGTGATACAAGTAGCCAAAATGAAAGAGGTGGATTTACAAGAAGACATGCATGATGGAAGAATAATAAGGTGGGTTTACAGACTAAAACATAATGCAACGAATAAATATATTGAGGCTTGTTCCCTTCACCATATCGTTGTGCTTGACATATTTTGAGCAAACAACTTTGAGTATAAGAACCTATTTAATTCCCCAAAGTGTATACCTTAAAAATGAGCATTGTATCTCACTTTTATAGATTCCTTAATTATGAGAAAACCACTTCTTTGACCCAATATTTCTTATTTATTTTGATAAATATTTTCATTTCTTGATACCACCTCTTGTTTTCAGAATTATTTCTACTAAGTAAAAAAAAAATTATCTCCAGAGTTAAAATTCTTGGATCATTTAGAGGAGAGATTCTTTTACCCAATTGAGCTTATGATTTGATTCTTCTAAGTGGATCTATTAAGTGAGACTATTGCACTCAAAACATTCTATGTTTGAATATATGAGGTTGTCAGATGGTTAGAAGAACACTTAGTCATTTCATCTCAACCAACATCACCCAATGATTCATAGCACTATATACCATCCCTCTGGGTCATGTTCCTTCTATCTCAGTTGGGTGCTCATTATGTATAATGAATCTATCTTAGGATGCATTGTAGGACATCTTGTTGCTCTTATGTTTGAGTCGATGTGAATAGAGAGGGACCTTTCCCTCATTTAGGATAACAAAAGAATCTCCTCACACATAAGTAGCCATGATGGATTATTGGTCTCTCCTGAGGGGAGAAACGACACAAGTGGTTCATATTTTGTGACACCTAGCATCAAAGTAATTCACTTTTAGAAGCTAAATTGTTCAAAAATTGGATTTTTCTTTTTTCTAGGTATTTATCTTTTAAGTCATTGACACATATCCGAGGAGGCCATTGGAGGAAAATATTTTTACACTCATTTGTTGTACTTTGAAACATGGATCTTGTTTGTGTCTGTGTGTGGCTAATGATCCCATGTCCTTCAGGAAATTAGATATATTTAATAATGTTATGGTTGGAAATAATCTCTAGACATGAGGTCACTTGTCTTGTCTTGATGTGGGGATATCCAACTCATGAAATGATTTGGTGTGGAGGCTTCAAAACATAATATGCATCCTACTAAAAACCCTTTATTTAAGTGATTTTAGGCCATGTGTCATTTTCCCTTTGTCCAAAGCTTTTGAAAATTTTGGGGAGGGTGCATAATTTTGAGTAACTTCATTGTTGAAGTCAACATAGTCCCATGAACATGTGGAAACTATGTATTGGTCCAAATTGGTACCTATGTGGAATTAGGGGTAGGTTAAACGTCATCTGAGTCTAGATTTTGTTATGTGCCTTCTATGGGTCCCCTTTATCCAGGTGGCAGTTGTATATTTGTCCTAGTGAGTCCCTTGTTGTTATGCCACTTTGTATTCATCGCTTCTATATGTCGGTGGTGGAGTGATGTGTCATATTCACATGGTATTGGGTCAGTAGTTAGGGGCATATTTTTCGTTGGAGGAAATAAGTGGTTTTTTGAAACCAAAAAATTGTTATCATTCCCTACCAACGGTGGTTTCCTCCTCCATTCCCTTGTTAGGTGACACCATTCATCGAACACCATGTGTCCATTTGAAAATTTCATCATGCATCACTTTACCTTGTTATAATTCTTTCATTCTCATGACACAATATTGTTTGTAAGTCATTGATTTTCTTCATTTGCAACCATTCGATGATCAGGCCCCCCAGATTCACAAATACTTGGTATTTTCCTATGGTCCTAGGGAAAACCTTCCCTATTGTGAATTAGAATATCTCTGGCTGTTATAGACCTTGTTTCTTCATTGTATTAAGCCCCTAGGATGAATTTAAGCACTCAATACCACGAAATTATCAAATTTTATCTTTTTACATGAGATTTGAAACATCCCTTTCTGGTAAGACGTTATAAGAGTTTGGCCCTTTGTCCTTAACTAATCGAAATATGCTCTTGCAGCCTTAGTGATCTCTATATTGATGACATTATTGAATC
This sequence comes from Picea mariana, assembly GCA_032191745.1. Taxonomy (NCBI): domain Eukaryota; kingdom Viridiplantae; phylum Streptophyta; class Pinopsida; order Pinales; family Pinaceae; genus Picea; species Picea mariana. The sequence goes on along the minus strand of JASDQU010504500.1, from coordinate 26,095 downwards.
TTGTACTAACACGATGAATGATAGTCTGTTATTATCCAAAACCTTAAAATGTCATAATAAACTAGAAGTACACACCATGTAGACAAATGTGATCATGAAACAGAACTCAAATATAGATAAGAGAGATGACTTACAAAATAACTCCTTAAACAATAAGAGAACCTCCTCCACATACCCAAATACATTCATACATCACAATTCACATGTCCTCAATAATGACTACATCATCTCTATATATACCTATTCACACATTGTATATGTGATCCCTTTATTGTTAAGCCAACCCTATTACATATAAATTTACACATACCATGTACATTTAACCCCATATATTCCCCCCTTGAGCTCATATCATAGTATCCTCCTTAAAAAATCTTTGTCCTCAAAGATTTACAGTTAAAGAATTTACATGTGATTAAACCAAGTAATATGATTTTCTTATGTTCTTGTTTTCGTCTTTCCATTGATGATTATCCATCCATTCAAAATCATTTCTTTTCATTTGTAATCCTTGGTGGCTAGTAGTTTAATACTTTTCTTTCCCTTGATTCCATCTATTGTTGTTGAAGCTTCTCCAATTTGTTATATATGTTGATCTATGATAATATCTTGTTAAATAATGGTATTTTAATTCCATGTTCCATGAATATTGATGAGTATTCCATCTTCTTCCTTGTCAATTATGATATTAATCTTCTTGTTTTCCTTGAAATATTTCCTAGTAATGATGGTGTTGATATGGTTTTACATCTGATGGTTTTCCTCTACTCTATAGTCACATTTCATCTATCTTCTTCCAAGAGATAATTACATCCCCTATTCTCTTTGCTTTATATTTGGTTACTCTAGACATGGATATAATACCATCGTATTTGGCATGTGCATCCTCTAGATGGACTTCAAATTCTTCAAATATATTCTGGTGACCTTCTTGAATGTTATCTTCTTTCTCCTTTGGAAGTTGCAATGTGACCCCATTTATCAAATTATTACATCCTTGTTCAATTCTAGATTGCATTTATAATTTTACCTCATTAGTATTTATGGATTCATCAACCTTCTTGCAAATTTTCTCTTCAAGTTTTTTTATAGCGTCCTCTTCAATTTTTATGGTAATATTTTCATCCCTGTTGTTTTATTTAGACTCCTGCAATTTACTTTTCACCTTATCAACATCATCAAGAAGTTGTTGTTAGTGTGTACGTAACATTTTTATTTCTTCATGTTTCTTTTTCAATTCTTCCCTTGAATCCAGGGTAAATGTTAGGGGATAAATTTTTCTCATGGGCTAATTTTCCATGATTTTTCCAAAAAAAATATTCTCCATTCTAAAAATGATTCGCCCAAATTCTATAGGATAAAATTATTTTACTTTAAAAATAGCCAAAATTTTATAGAAACTATATAAAACCCTTAGAAATTTGAATATTTTTACAAAAGTATCGTCAAGCATTTTATAGTTGGCATATGAAGGATTAGTAATATTCACCATGGTTTCTATATTTAAAAATAAATTTCCATCCTTAAAACCATCCCTTCTTGAATCATCTTTTTCTTACTTTATTTTGCTACTATTTTCTTTCTTTAAGTTCTTAACCTCCTTAATGATTGAATCATTAAAGGATTGAATATTGGAGAACTCATCATTTTTCTTTGTAAATTGTATTTTCCTATCTCTTCATTATCCTCTTTCAATTGGGATCCATTTTCATTTGATTCCTTTGATTCCACTTGAATTTTATGCATCTCATCCATTTTGAATATCCGATCCATTTATTTGAGAAGTGTTCTTCAAAAGTTTCCCATGTTGAGTAGAATCTAGTACCATCATCAAAGTTATTCCACCACTTAGAGGTTCTAACTAAAAAATAAAAATATTCCCTAAAAGGACTCAAATAATTTTTCTTTATCATACTAAACCATTCCTTGGGATTGATTTCAAATGTATCTTCATCTCCACCAAATTTAGGCATTTCCATTGATTCTTAATTGAGGTCCGACCACAACCCTCAAATCCAAACACAATATGTTATTAGAAATGATCCAATATATTTACTGCCCTTTTTTTCAATATACTCTCTGGTGTTTTCTATTTCCAATGGATTTTGAATCATCTCAATCAGACCTCCCAATAAAAAGTTATGGTAGTTTTAAGTGAACATACCCTTGAAACCCTCATTTTTCAGTATGTCCTTCTGGTCAAGCTTCCTTTTGATGTATCTCTAAAATTATATCTCTTGTGAGCCTAATAGTTCGACCTATATTATTCTAATATGTCTTATTTGCAATGTCATAGGTATGATCAAAATTTGATGTGCCAAGTAAAAGTTATGGTAGCTTTCCCAAAACTTGTTGATTTTTGGAGAGTGAACTTTTACGGAAATCCATGTGTCCAATATTTTATATATGATTTCTAAAATTGTACCCACAATAATATAGATTTCCCTCTGTCCAATAAAATGGGTGTGTTGAATTTAGATCTTCACTCAATAGGATATTCAACGTTGTTTTACCTAGAATGTTTGTCTCAGACTAGTTACAAGACTAGTCAAATATCCCTACCTTCCATAGACTATATATATAAAAAAATGAAGTGATCCAAATTATAAAATTTGTATCACGCATACTTAGTTATTTCCCCTATGGATGCTGAAAATTTCATAGTCTAAAACTTGACCAAAAAATTGCTATAGCAAAATGCCCAAAATGACGTGTTTGAGACTAATTTAAGTGCCAATAAAAATCCCTAACTTCCACAAGATTAATCTCCTAAAGTGAAATGACTAAGAACATGAAATATTTACCCAGATTAATTTTCTATATCTTCTCAATATTTTGAAATTTTCATAGTTCTAAAAATTTCGAGAAAAAATAAGTTATAGAACAATTCCCAAAATGACTCATTTGAGATTGGTTTTAGAGCTAGTAAAAATCCCTAAATTGTACATGATGTATCTCCAAATGTAAAATTCTCCAGAGCCTAATAGTTTTACCAATATAAATTCACTATATTTTCTCATTATTCTGAAAATTTCAGAGCTCGAAACTTTCTAGAAAAAAGGTTATAGTGAAAATTCCAATATGACTTGCTTGAAGAAGCAAAGCCGAGGATCAATATTCAAATATCAAATTTTATGATCCAAAACCTTAAAATATCATAATAAACTAGAAGTACACACTATCTACACGAAATTGAGCATGGATAAAAACTCCAATGTAGATAATAAAGACAAGCTACAAAATAACTCAAAGAATAGGATAATCTCCTCTAAATACCCAAATACATTCATACATCACAATTCACATGTCTTCCATAATGACTACATGTTATATATATACACATATTTAGACATGTGGTACCTTTATTATTAGTATCACCCTATTGTATATACATTTACAAATTCCATTTACATTTAACCCCATATATTCCCCCGTCGGGGTCATATCAATTGTTTTTTCTAAAATTAGGATAAAATGCTCATGGGACTCTTACTTTGGAATATAATATTATATTTTTCATTAAGCCCCATTTTTAGGATTTATATCCCCTTATTATTCATATCTTATAGAATCATATGTTTATTAATTGGATTGGTTTTCATTGATGTCAACCCTTGAAGTATGTCTGGTAGCAAATTCTGGTATCCCCAACAATATGATTAAGGGACTTTAGTTTGATTGATGTATAATGGTATGAATTTTAATATATTTTCAATTAATACTCTCTATATGGATAGTACAAGTCATTCCATTTTCTCTGATATGCATAATGTCACATAACTCCTCATAGTTAGAGGGTTATGGCCTGGTTAATTTGGAGAACGCTCATGAGTTATCTAGAAGGTCGAAGAAGTCAAATTAATTCTAGAAGTCAAGTGGGTGAAACTAGGAATTATTCATGGGTTAATTTGTTACAATAAGGAAATAATTACATTGAAAATCCAAATTGAAGAATCAAAGAGAACAAAAGAAGTCATGAAGTCTCAGATAATGAAGAAAGAAGAAGAGGTTGAGAATCTTGAAGAGTTGTCACACTAAGAGTCAAATTCATCAAGCTCAACAAGAACGTTGAAGAGACACAAAAATTTACATCAGTAGTAGAGAATGAAGAGAATCACTCTAGGTTGCTAGAAAACAAGAATTAAGAAAAGAGGAAGAGTTATGCAAAAGTACTTAAAGGAAGGAATCATGGTCAACCAGAATATAATAAAACTAATAAAGATACATATTCAAGAAGCCCATCCATGTTCAAGCCACAAAGAAGCTTCAATCATGATCATGATCAGTCAAGGAATACATTTATAAGGACTACACCACAAAGAATATCATTCATTCCCAAGTATGTAAATTTCTTTTCTGGTCATTGTTGTTATTGTACTAACTTTGGACATAAGATTTTAGATTGCAGAGATTGTAAAAGAAATATTCAAGCAAGAAATGCTTATGTGGCCCCATGTAACATTGAATGTTACAAATTTCATAGCTATGGAAACATGGATCGAACAATGTTAATGGATTCCAAGTTGAGAGATGTTTTTTGGACACAAAGTGCATAGAAAAATTCACATTCAAAACATAGTAATGCTCAGGATCAATAGTGACAAAACCGCTTATGACTTATGGAAAGGAAGACCATAAAATGTGAAGCACTTCAAAGTATTTGGAGGAAAATGATACAACAAAAGATATGGATCGGTCTCCTTTGGAAACGATGACTCACCTAGAATCATTGGAAAGGGCACAGTTAGAATTGGAAACAAGGATACTAAGGCAGAAAATGTTATACTAGTGGAAGATATGAAACATAATCTGTTAAGTGTAAATCAAATTTGTGACCAAGGCCATAATATTATGTTCTATTCATAGAAATGCGAGATAAAAAATCTGGTTCAAGTAAATTGGTTGCAATAGTTGTAAGAACTTCAATAAACACATATGTATTAAGTGAAATTGGGTATGAAATTTGTTGTCTAGGGAAGGAAGATGAAATTTGGCTATGGAAAAGAAGAATGGGTCATATAAACTTCGATAAGCTCGTCAAAGTAAGTAAAAAGGAAGCAGTCAGAGAAATTCCCTAGATCACAAAGCCAACCAACACATTCTGCAAGCATTGTCAATGAGGAAAGCAAACAAAGACCAGGTCCCATAGATCTCAAGATTAGAAATAAAATGAGATGAATACAAATATACAAAGAAAAAGGAACATGTCAAATACATAATAGTTCTATTCATGGAAATAGAAGATTGTGATAAAAGAATTGAAGAAGCACTCAAAGAACATTTGGAAGAAAGAGAATTGATCATTGGAAATTTGGAAGTAGATATTGTCACATTGAGAAAGGATCTTCAAAAGAAAAATATGCAGAACAACTCAAAATTTTTGTATGACATTATGATGCAGGAGAATCACCATCAAAGCGCGAGTCGAGGACAATGAAGCTCCTAGTGGATATTTTGAAGTGAAATTTTAATTGTAAAAAAGGTGTATCACACAAATATTTTGAAAGGATTGTAATTAAACAACATCTTTAATGTTTTGGAGCTGGATGATTGCATGAGATCATTGGAGAATTTGTTTTCTTTTAATGAGGTTGTGTGTATTATATATTCGATGTGTTCGATCTTATCTGTCTATCACAAATATTTATTATAATAAATTCTAGTAGTTAAAATCTTTTATTTCGATAGGATGACTCTAGATAGTTGAAAGGAAAGGCTCGAAGATCCCCTCTTGTATAAAGATTTGTATTGTTTCCCAAAGGAGGCTACTGAAGTTTTTGACATTATAGCTACTGATATTTGATGTAGAAGTTGTTGAAACTTATCAGAGCGTATAAACACATGTTCATTTTCAGTTGAATGAATATAACAGAGTAGCATTGTCCCAAATGTCTGGTGTTGTTGTGTCTATCTGAATGAATGAATGGTAGGATTTTTATTCTTTATTATTTACTGTGTTTATGTTATGGATGAATTTACATGGTTGAATGTATGAATATGTGAATATTTAGATAAGTTTCAATTGTTTCTCTTCTATGAGAAAGTGTAAGTGTGCATAGTATCTGCAAGGTGTGTGTCGACAGAGTCTGTTTCAACTCATAAGATCGGAAGAGATAACATGAAGCTTTTATGTGAAAGAAGTGCATATTGTCTGTAAGGTTTGCATGACAGAGTTAGTAATGACTCAAGAAGTTCAACAGAGATATTTTGAGAGTGCAGGTAGGAGGAACCTCATTCAATTTCGTATTTTTCAAAGCGAACAATAGAACCTTTGAGAACTGTTGCAAGGAGTGCACAATCATCCTTCAAGAGTCAAGATTGAAGGAATTTTGTCCGAAAGGAGTGTGCGATAAAGTATTTTGACTCAGAATGTCAGGAGGAGTATCGTAATTCACCAAAGAGAAGCTAAGTCGTGGGGGAAGATCTGTTGCAAGGTGTGCACGGGCTGAAATTTGACTAAGTGTCGAAAGGAGCATTTTAAGGAGGAAAATTTTGAGAAAGAAAAAATCTTAAGAGGGAGAGTGGCGAGAAATATTAAAAGGGATGAGTCCTCTAAGGTTTCCTAGATTTAATAAACAAGATCCATCCATGAGGGATCTGGATCATTCCAGACCGTCAAATCTAGGGAAAGCTGCACAAAAGTTAGTCGTAAAGCATTTCGACACTTCGGGGTTCAGAGTGTTTAAAGTTTTTTGAAGCAGGATCGCCAAAGTCGTAAAGTCACGAAGTGAATACTAACCATTGGTTGTGAGGAGACACATGGCAGTAGATTAGAAAATATGGGAGATAGAGGTATATAGGAGTTGTGTGAGGAGTAAGTGAAATTTTGCGAAGTCCCGAAATCTGAAGTGAAGCTAGACCATCAGATAAAGGAAGACACGTGAAAAATATCCACAAATTCATAAGAACATGTTTTGGAAATAACCAAAGGTAGAGGTCATAATATTTACGAAGCCCGAAGTTACGAAAAGTTGGCCCACAGTCACAGCTTGTGGTCATATAGGAGAAAGGGTCTAGCACGGGGCTAGCACTCACACATCGGTGTTTTCGATTTCCATAGAGGAAAGTTGCAAGTATTTGAGATTACAGGTAACATCAAGGGGACCTGTTTGTGTGTGGATTGATTGTTTAGGGTTTGTTGAATGCCAGAAGAGCTAATTCGGCTCAGGAGTTTTAAGATCCAAGACTGGGAGGTCGCAGAATCCCCCTAAGGGAAGGGGGTTGTATCAGAAGTGGTATTAGAGACACATAATCTGTTTCTGTAGGAAAATGAGACAAAGAAGTAGGATGATATCATCGAGTGGTATCAAATACATCAGCACAATGCCACCAAGGAGACATGCAGAGCCACTTGTATAAAATAGAGCTATGGAAAGGGAGATGTGAGAACTCAGAGAAAGATTGGATGCCATGGAAATAGTGCAAAGGAGAACACCTGACATTGGAGACTTTAGTGATACAGAGAATGAAGAAGTGGAATTTGAGGAAGATATAGTAGAGGATGTTGTAGAAGAACGCTTGCTGAAATCAATTTCCAAGTTGGGAGATAGAGAAAAGATAGAGATCCCAATGTATGAAGGTAATTTGGAGGCTGAAGAATTGCTTGATTGGATACGAGCAATGGATAAATATCTTGACTATGAAGATGTCTATGAGGAGAAAAAGGTGAAACATGTTGTCATCAGGTTAAAAGTACATGCAAAACTATGGTGGGATGAACTACAGGCTGACAGGAGAAGCAAATGAAAACGAAAGATTAATAATTGGGATAGAATGGTAGCCAAGTTAAAGGATAAATTCATACCCAAAGACTATCAGATAAATATGTTCAGGAGACTACAAAACTAGAGATAGAAAGGAATGATAGTCAAGAAGTGCACATAGGAGTTCTACAAACTGAACATCAAGGCTAGACAAAGAGAGAGAGATGAGGAAAATGTTTTCAGGTATATAAATGGCCTGAGATATGAAATCTAGGATGAAATTATCATGATGATAGTAAGTACAATGGAGGATGCTTATTGTATTGCACTAAAAGTAGAGGATAATTTGGCCAGAAAGAAGATTCAGTAGAGCAGAGGTAGAAGTATGAACAAAGGCAAGGGAATATTCCATGACAAGACATAGAAGCCCAAAGCTTAGACTAAGAAACCACATAGTCACTCTGAGAGAGGAGGAAGTTCCCAAGGGAGACAGAGTGGTGGTAGAAATTATTTTCCTAGAGGAAGAGGAAGAGGAGGAGAGGGAAGGTGTTATGCATGTGGAAAGACAGGACGCATGTCTTGGGAATTCCCCAAGAGAAAGAAAGAAGGAGTTGAAGCTCACATTTCAGAATCACAAAAGCTATATGTTGAGGCAAAAGGTGTAGAAGATGGTGATAACTTGCAAGACTAAAGAGAGAGTATGCAAGGTGATAATTGACAGTGGGAGCAATGATAAATTAGTATCCACGAAGATGGTGGAGAAGTTGGATCTAGAGAAGACTTCACACCCTATGTTGAACAAGGTCTCATGGTTGCAGAAAGGTCATCAGGTAACAGTAACTAAACAATTCCTTGTTGAATTCAAAATAGGGGGGTATAGAGATGAGATTTTGTGTGATGTGATTCCCATGGATGTATGTCATGTTTTTTTGGGAAGACCATGGCAGTATGACAGGAATTCCATTCATGATGGGAGATAGAATACTTACACTTTAGAGAAGAATGGTAGGACATACATGTTGTTTCCAATTGAGGAGAAGAAAGTGAAGGAAGAAGCCATCACGAGCATACTTCTCATGAGTGGGAAGGAATTCCTGAGTGAAGTTAAGAAGGAATAGGAAATGCAGTTTTTTGTAGTGAGGAAGCTGAAAGTTATATTTACAAGTACTTCTATGGAGGATTTTCTTGAAGAAATTTAGGAACTACTGGAGAATTTTGTTGATATAGTGGTGGATGAGTTTCCAAGATCATTGCCACCTATCAGAAGTATTAATCATCACATTGAATTAATACCGGGAACGAGCATACCAAACAAAATAGCATACAGATTGACACCTAAAGAGAATGAATAGGTAAAGAGACAAGTTTGGGATTTGTTAGACAAAGGTTTTGTCACAGAAAGCTTGAGTCCATGCGCAGTACCAACTGTGTTGAGTTCGAAGAAGGATGGAGGATGGAGAATGTCTATAGACTCAACAACCATAAGCAATATAAACATTAGGTACATATTCCCATTACCGAGGATGGGTGACTTGATGGATTGTTTGAGTGGAGTGAACTATTTTTCAAAGATAGATTTGAAAAGTGGATATCAACAGATAAGAATGAGAGAAGGTGATGAGTGGAAAATAGCCTTCAAGACAAATGAGGGATTGTATGAATGGCTTGTTATGTCATTTGGCTTAACCAATGCCCCAAGTACTTTAATGAGGTTGATGAATGAAGTGTTGAAATATTTTATTGGCAAGTTTGTTATCGTATATATGGATGATATATTGGTATTCAGTAAAAATGAAGAAGAGAATTTGAGGCATTTAACTCTAGTGATGAGGATGTTGCAGCGGGAGAAGTTGCTGATCAATCTAAATAAATCTTCTTTTATGAAGACATAACTCATTTATTTGGGTCTTGGGATCGCTTCGATTTAATTGAAGATGGATCCCAAAAAGGTGAAATCAACAAGAGAATGGTCATCACCAAGGACTGTATTTGAGGTGAGAAGCTTCCATGGATTAGCAAGTTTCTATCGGAAGTTCATTAGAAATTTCAGGGATATTAGTGCATAGATGATGGATATGGTGAAAAAAATACATAAGTCTTTCAAATGGATAGAATAGGCTGAGAAAAGCTTCAATATATTAAAGGAGAAGATAAGACAACAACCGATTATGGTCTTGCCATATTTCAGGAAGACATTTCAAGTGAGATGTGATGCAAGTGGAGTTGCAACTGGAGCAGTCTTGAGCCAAGATAATAGGCTTGTTGCATATTTCAGTGAGAATATGAATGATACTAAAAGGAGTTTTACGCCATAATTCAAGCCTTGAATGAATGGAGGCACTATCTTGTTCCAAAAGAATTTGTTTCGTATAGCGGTAATGAAGCTTTACAATGCATAACCAGATAGGAGAAGTTAAATTAGAGACATGCCAAATGGATAGAGTTTATGAAAACTTTCACTTTTGTCACTAAACACATTTTTGGTAATGCTAACAAGATTTTTGATGCATTGAGCAAGATATGTTTAATTTTGCAGGAATTTCAAGTGAAAACCTTGGGGTTTGAACACCTTGAGGAAATGTATCATCATGCTCCAGATTTCAAACAGGCATATGAAGCATGTGTGAATCCTATGCTTAGAGACAAAAGTTAGTGGATAGAGTATCTAATTCAGGATGGGTTGTTGTTCAAAAGGTGTCAGTTGTGCATACCAAAAATCTCGATGAGAGAGAATTTGTTGAAGGAAAAACATAATGGAGGTCTAGCTGAACATTTCAGCCATGACAAAACGTTTTCACAATTGAACAGTTCGTACTATTTTCTAGGTATGAGGGAATAAGTAAAGAAGTTTTTGAACAAATTTAAGATTTTCCAGTATGAAAAGGGAAAGAGAGAGAATGCTGTGTTGTATAAACCATTTCCTATTCCAGAAAGGCCTTGGGATGAAATAAGCATGGATTTCGGGTTGGGATTTCCAAGGAAACAAAGGGGGAGTGATTATGTATTTGTGGTAGTTGATATATTTTCAAAGATGGCTCACTTTATCCCATGCCAGAAGACTAGTGATGCAACACATGTTGCTAACTTGTTTTTCAAGAAAGTTGTGAGATTTCCTGGATTGCCCAGGAGTATTGTTTCAGACAGGGATACCAAATTTGTTTGTCATTTCTAGAGTACATTGTGGAGAAAGCTGGGAACAAAAATATCCTTTAGTTCTACATATCACCCCCAAACGGATGGACAGACCGAGGTGGTGAACTGGAGTTTAGGATATTCGTTGAGAATTTTGGTCACTAAACATCATGGTCAGTGGGATCAAGTTATAGCACAAGCAGAGTTTGCATACAATGACTCAATAAACAAAAGTACCAGAAAGAGCCCATTTTAGAGTGAATGAAGCGTTGGAGCTGAAGACTTCGTTGTAGAAATGCAAGAGCTTCATAATCAGATCAAAGAGCAGTTGCAGAGGAGCAACAATGAATATAAACATAGAGCTGATCAACATATGAGGAAACTTAGGTTTGAAGTAGGAGATCAAGTTCTAGCACATCTTAGGAGGGATATATTCCTAATAGGAACATATAATAAATTAAATATGAATAAGATAGGATCGTGCAAGATCCTAAGAAAATTTGGTGAGAATTATTATGAGATAGAGCTACCAGAAGATATGGGTATATCACCCATATTCAACATTGCAGACATGTATCCTTACAGGGAAGATGGAACCAAAGGACCATAAAATCAGAAATAGGTTCATTGGAAAAATAAAATTCTTGTAGCAGAGAAGTCACAGATGGAGAAGATCGTAGATTGATGAATTGGTAAGAATACTAGAAGGAAAATATATTTTGAGTATTTGGTAAAATGGAAAGGACGCCCAATAGAAGATGCCCATTGGGTAAATGAAGCAGATATCCAGAAGCATGGAAATTCAGTGCAGGAGATCATGGACAACAATCCATGAATTTTTCAGCCAGAGGAGTATGATGCAAGAAAATTTCCAGCAAAGTGCGAGTGGAGGAAAACGAAGTGCCTAACATGCATTTTGAAGTGAAAATTAAATTTTAAAAAATGTGTATCACACAAATATTTTGAAAGGATTGTAATTAAAGAACATATTTAATGTTTTGGAGCTGGATGATCGCATGAGATCATTGGAGAATTTATTTTCTCTTAATGAAGCCATGTGCAGTACAAATTCGATGTGTTCGATCTTATTTGTTTGTCACAAATATTTATTGTAATAAATTCTAGTAGATGAAAGATTTTATTTTGATAGGATAGCTCTAGAGTAGTTGGAAGGAAAGGCTCAAATAGCCCCTCTTGTATAAATCTTTGTATTGTTTCCGAGAGGAGGTTGCTGAAGTGGTTGACATTCTAGCTACTGATAATTGATGTAAAAGTTGTTGAAACTTATCAGAGTGTATAAACACATGTTCATTTTCAGTTGAATGAATATAACAGAGTAGCATTGTCCCAAATGTCTCATGTTTTTTTTTTTTATCTAAATGAATGAATGGTAGGATTTTTATTCTCTTTTATTTCTTGTGTTTATGTTATGGATGCATTTACATGGTTGAATGTATGAATCTGTGAAGATATAGATAAGTTTCAAATGTTTCTCTTCTATGAGCAAGTGAAAGTGTGCATAGTGCCTGCAAGGTGTGCATCAACGAAATCTGTTTCGACTCATAAGCTCATAAGAGATAACGTGAATATTTTATGTGCAAGGAGTGCATAGTGTCCTCAAGGTGTGCGTGGAAGAGTCTGTAGTGACTCAGACAGTTCAACAGAGATAGTTTGAGAGTGCAGGTAGGAGGAACTTTGTTCAATTTTGTATTTTTCAGAGGGAACAATAGAACCTTTGAGAACTGTTGCAAGGATTGCACAGTCATCCTTCAAGAGACAATATTGAAGGAATTTTTTCTGCAAGTAGTGCGTGATAGAGTATTTTGACTCAAAAGCTGAGGAGGAGTAGAGGAAGCTACCATAGAGAAGATAAGTCATGGGTGAACACCTACTGCAAGGTGTGCAAGGGATGAAATTCAACTAAGTGTCAAAAGGAGAATTTTAAGGAGGAAAAGTTCGAGAAAGAACAAAGCTCAGGAGGGAGAGTAGTGTTGTCCCTTGACCAAGTTTTGAGGAAACCTTGGTCAGGTTTTGACCACTTTTGGACTTCAACAGGCTGGTTGAAGATGGAGCACCTAGGCAGAGATGAGATCACCGATATCACTTATTTTGCAGGCTATGTGGACCCAGCAAGGGGGTTCCTTAGGGTTTCTGTAATGGGTAATGGGATGTTGGCCCATGGGTTCTCCCATTTTTTGGCCTTATTGTAAAAGTATAAATAAGTAAGAATGTATTGTAGGAAGAAGAAATCTAAGTGGAGAGTAGTGGAAGTGGCTAACTGCAAGTACTTCTGAGTTCCTTTATGCAACAAAATGTGTATGTAAGGCTATTTGCTCGTTAGCAAAGTAAGATTTGTGCTTAGAACTAGTTTTGGAAGGAGGATCTGGTGCTCAGTCCGCATATCTCTTGTCATATGTGAATCTCGACTCTGTGGATTAGTGCATAGGAGTGGATGAATGTAAGATTCGAAAGAATAATAAAGAAGACGAAGGAGTTGGTGGGTGTAGCCCCACACTGGGGTGAACCACGTATATCTTGTGTCTTTGGTTGCTATGTGTTGTGTTGTTTATGTTATGAATATGCTCAATTATTTGCTTACTATGTATGTTAGATAGATCTATTGATTCTTAGTGCTTTATTTGTGTTAAGCATGAATGATTGCTAGATCTAACTCAGTTCTCTGGGCTAAATGATTGAATTATCTTTATTGTTACTGCACCGATCTATCTTTGGGCAAGTTATGCGATGTTAATGAAGGAAAAAAACTAATGCATGTTGCTTTCTAAGTGTTGCTAGAATAGTCTGCGAAGTGTTGTTCCCATAGATCTGTGTCCCAACTTGGTTACAAACACCTGAGTCCTATAACCCCCCCTGCTTCTACCTCAGGTGAGACTTTTCCTTCTTTGCAGGTGTTGCTGAAAGGGTTGGTATTTAGGGTTTTGTTGGTGTGTTGTTAGAGTTGAACCCTGGGTCTTCCCCTGTTCCAACAAATGGTTCCAATGTCGGGACCTGAAACTATGATTGTTGGGAACTGAAGTAAATAAAAGAGAAGACCTATGCATAGATCTATTGTTGTAGTGTGAAATAACCTACTTGACTTGCAAAGCTCTATGATAAGAAATAAAAATGATCTGAAGAAAAGAGGTAAGATCTGGAGAAAGGTAAATCTTTGTGCTTTGATAAGAGTAAGAAAAGTGAATTTTTTTGTTTCAAGAGCATGAATTTAGGTATGTTTAATAGATTTTTTCCTAGTCTAAAAGCTAGGGTGCAGTTGGAAGAAAGATTTGATCTAATTAAAGCTAATAGAAATTAAGAAATATATGTTATTCCTATGCATATAAAGAATTTTTGGACTAATAAGTGGATGCAGGAACCTAGATTTTTTTCTTGTATATTGCAAGTCCAACATTGTGCTCCTAGTGCATAGTACAGAAGAGGTTGGGGAACATACAAGAGGAAAAGAGGACTAACATTGTGTTATAACTGCATAAGACCAGGACATCTTGCTAAGGAATGCCCTGGCGTGGGTCCTATTTGTCTTTGTTGTAAAATTGTTGGTCTTGAGGTTGGGGATTGCCCAAGGATGAACATGAGACAAGAAAAATATCAAGAAAGTCAAGAGAATAAGATCATGTTACAGAATCATAACGAGAAATAATTAGAGAAAGATCATACTATGTTATTATAGTTAAAAGAAACGATGGATGTTCACAAAGATGTGAGTTTACCAGAGATATTGAAATTAAAATAGTGCATAAGTGCAAGAATAGAAGACTTCTACATAGACTGTGTCTTGGATGAGGAAACACAAGTGAATATTATGACATCAGATACTTGGGAAATTTTTGGAAATCCTACTATGGTACCTTCACTGGGAAGGATAGGCTTGTTCAAGGGTAAGATGATAACCTTATGTGGAAGAGTTACTAATACACATGTTACCATTCATGGAAAGTCCATTGAAGAGAAATTTGAAGTCATTAAGTTTGTTGAGAACAATGCCCCTTTCCCACTTTTTCTAGGTAAGACTTGGGTTGAGAAGGATCATATCAAAAGTAACTAAGGGATTTCATAGCTAGAAAAATAGATCGACTCATAGAAGAACGAGAGGATAAGTCAAAGAAAAAGAAAGAAAGAGAATTAGCTATCAAGGTTGAAAGAATGCAAGAAGGTTTGAAGGACCTATATATGCAAGAAAGCAGGATACCCACCTAGGAAGTATTAAGAGAAGGGATATTAACCTCAGATCCTTTGAGGGCACATTAGTAGTGCGAAGTCACCACACTAGGAGAAGATATGAATAAGAATGGAAAGAGGATTCCAGAAACTGTTGGAGAGACTCAAATTATAGGCAAGAAGGAAAGGAAAATCAATAACAAGAAATCCAAGTTAGGGAAGCTACAGGAAGCTACAAAGAACAAATGGAAGACTTCATAGACTAGAACCTCACAGGAGGCAGGTTCAGAGGAGTAAAAAATCGTCGGAACAACAGGACCACGCAGAATGGGACTTCTCCTTGGAGAAGCTATATGACTGTTACAGGCGCCCCAACCGTTATAATGATGCTTCGGAACGGCTAGAAAATGCATTTATGGGCGGATGGACCGCTTTTGGGATGTTGAGACTATGCTATAATGGAAATATTCACATTGATGGAAGCATTCCTGCCTGTTTGAAGAATCTGTTACGAGGCCCCTCTTATTTAACCCGTCGGACGTTGCACTGGGACCACATTTTTCCACCCGTGAATAAATGAGCTAATAGAGCATTGATTGTTTGTTGAGCTTTGTTATCAGAAACTAGAAGTTGATGTCCATTTGTTTACCCCTATTATCCTTTTACCTACCCCCAGCTGTCTGTTTAACAGTGACAATGTAAGGAAAACCTACTGAATTAGAAAAGTTTGTTGAGGAGATCTTCAAGAAGCTGATGGCTGATAAACCGTTATTGGAAGGTGTCTAGGCCTCATCGAATAGGAGACTATAGGATTCCCCTTCAACGGAATGACGTTCTATCCATGTCAACCCCATGACTAAGCAACGAAGTAAACATCGAGGAGATCGAGCTAATGCGAAGCAGATCCCATCAATCTTACCAGACTATATTCCATCGTTGGTTGGCATGGCTAATCGCGACAACATTCCATGGGACTTTGAGTACACCTTGTTCATCGTGTACATTCTAAAGGGAATACATGTAGTCAGTAGTCAGTTGGGACAAATCCCACTACTAACTAAAAATGACTTCAACCTCGGAGATAGAAAGAACTATGCTATGCTCGCACCCCATCGATACTTAACGAAATCAACTAGGAAGAAGCATCACCTGGTCTCCCAGCCATGGATTAAGGGACTGGCACAGTCCAAAGTGATCAATGTAATGATAATTCCCCATTTTTTCCGTCATCAGGAGGTTAGCGCTTGCGTTAAATGCCTCTTGTCTTGATATCATGGAGGATACATGTGGCTCGACTGAAGGATTACTGTGGATTCAACATTAATCCACCATATTATAGGATTAATCATGAAGGGACCTGACCCTCAGTAGTTTTACCCAGGGAAGGCCTCAGACCTCTCGTTACATAGCGCATCAAGGAGGCTTACAAAAAAGTTGAAAAAGGAAAGTGAGGATACAAGTTAGCCTCTATCCAGGATGGTGTAGTGTGCCTCGCTTGTCAACTCATAGCTGGAAATATCGTAAGAAAGAACCACAACACATAGAATATCGTAAGAAAGAACCACAACACATAGGTCATTGGGTTCATGGTGGACCTTGCAGGAAAATGTGTGGAGGGAATGTAGATGAATTGGGTGAGTTACCTTGTCAAGGAACTCGTGAAAGACTATCGCGAAGCTCAGGATTTGGGATATGAGTTCCTCTTCATTTGGTTGATCGTGTTGATATCATTTGTCTCTTGGTAAATTTCTGAAGGAACCACCTTTCCGAAGATATAACCCTCGGAGCCATTGGCCACTAGGTTCACTACCTTGTGGTACACCAATGACATGTCGAAGCAATGGCAGTCGAACGTTGTGTTTCATTCCTACTATTAGCAACTAAATATTTTCATCGAGTTGTTTCCATGCATGACATCACGCACCTTGTACCATTACAGACTGATAGCCACGTTTCATGTAGATCCGCATTTTATCTATATCCCTACACACATAGAGATCCAGGAAGAGTTACAGTCATATTACAAGTTGATAGATGAGGAGATGTAGCATATCACAAAGGAGTGGTTGAAGGAGTTCCTTGTACCTGTTGCTGATGCATAATTCTCTAAAAATGACACCATCGGTAGACCCATAGTCACCTGGGTCAAGCATGTCGGATAGTCCAGTGGGACAAAGAAAAAGAAGAAGCAAGAAGAAGTCCATAATGTAGAGACCGAGGAGGAAGAAAACACCTCTCAAGAAAATGGATCCGACTCACTCACTCGGAGGAGGAGGAGATGAAGCACATGGACAAGGAGGAGGGGATGAAGGAGAAAAGAAAGGAGAAGGTGAAGATACACCACCTCAATACCCCCCTACTAAAACATTAACACCACAGAAGACGAAGGCTTCTCCAAATAAACCTTCAGCAAGAAAGAAGACATGCGCTAGTAAGCCCCAGTTGGAGTCCACGCTCACAAAGGATGATATCAATCTAGTCCACAGATCCATGGAGGATGTAGATAAGTACAACTTGCAAAGATATCGAGCAAAGAAGGAGGAGATGTATGCAAGAATTGAGAAGGAACTAAAAGAAGTACATGAAGCTACCCATTCGGTCCACGCAGTACCTATTGCGCCTTCTTCGTGATAGATTGTAGAATTGGGGGATGAGCCAGTCCAATTAAGAAAACTTACAGATGTGAAAGAAGCTCGACTTCATAGAATCCAGGAAGAAAAGGAGAATGATGCAGAAGCCTTGAAACAAGAGAAAGGCGAAGCCCTAAAACAACTATGTGTAGCATGGTACAGTCTGACCACCTATGAAAGAGAGAGAGAATAATTTTGGGTGATGCTCTAGGATGAAAAGGCTCAACTAAATAGAGAAAAGGAACAACTGCTCACAGATCAGACTATGGTTAAAGAGTGGTGAATAAAGCACTTCTTTTTGTACTAGTCTTGGCGTAGGAGGATGAGGATTCATTCGACGTTCAAGTGGTGAAGCTCGTTGAGACCATCCAACAACTTCAAGCGAGCATAATGGAACTGGAGGCTCAAGCAGTACCGAGCACCCCACAGGAAGTGCATGATCAGAGGGAGGAATTCGCAAAGAACATAGTAGTAAGGATAAGGGCCCTTTCCTTAGAGTGTAAATGGTTGAGAGATAGAAGCGCACATACTTATGAACGCCTCACAGAAGATCCTAAGCTAAGGAAACT
This sequence comes from Picea mariana, assembly GCA_032191745.1. NCBI lineage: Eukaryota > Viridiplantae > Streptophyta > Pinopsida > Pinales > Pinaceae > Picea > Picea mariana. Next base: position 7,885 of record JASDQU010504500.1, on the reverse strand, counting down.
AGAAATGCAGTTATAGTAGGAACAATAGTAGGCACTCTTCATGCAGGCGCAAATGAAGCTACTCACCACAGTTGAAAGAATGAAGAGATCTCAAGAGCAACGCGCAGGGCAGCAACAGATCACTACCATCCATGGGAGGGTAATGGAATTTGTACAGAAGATACAACCTATTCAGGATGAATATTGCAAGGTGTTTTAAGAAATTGAGGGACAAGGCTCATAATTGGACCAAGTGGTTGCAGCAATGGAACAACGCCTAGAAGGGCTTGTTTTAGAGAAGATCATCTAAGAGCTCATTGACCAGGAGGCTCAAGAGAAGCAACAAGTCAAGGTAGTTGGAGGCCTTCGAAGTAGCATTTCCCAGACTTGACTGACTTGGGATGAGTCATAGGTGAGTGTTGGGGGCCTGTTGAACCTCGACTAAGTTTTTAGGAAACCTTGGTCAAGTTTTGACCACTTTTGAACTTCGACAGGCTAGTTGAAGATGGAGCACCGAGGCGAAGCTGAGATCGCATATCTCACTTATTTTGCGGGGTATGTGGACCCATCAAGGGGGTTCCTTAGGGTTTTTGTAATGGGTAATGGGATGTCGACCGATGGGTTCTCCCATGTTTTGTCCTTATTGTAAAAGTATAAATAAGTAAGAATGTATTGTAGAAAGAAGCAAGCTAAGTGGAGAGTAGTGGAAGTGGCTAAGTGCAAGTAGTTATGAGTTGCTTTGTGCAACAAAATGTGTATGTAAGGCTCTATGCTCATTAGCGAAGTCAACTTTGTGCTTAGACCAAGTTCTGAAAGGAGGATCTAGTGCTTAGTGCACATATATCCTGTCTTATGCAAAGCTCAGCTCTGTGGCTTAGTACACAAGAGCACATGAATGTAAGATTTAGAAGAATAATAAAGAAGACGAAGCAGTTGGTGGACGTAGCCCCACATTGGGTTGAACAACGTATATCTTGTGTCTTTGGTTGCTATGCGTTGTGTTTTTTATGTTATGAATATGCTCAGTTCTTTTCTTACTATGTATGTTAGATAGATTTGTTGATGATTGGTTCTTTATTTTTGTTAAGGATGAATGATTGCTAGATTTAACTTAGTGTTATGTGTTAAATGATTGAAGCATCTTTATTGTTACTGCGTCAATCTATCTTCGGGTAAGTTATGTAATGTTAATGAAGATAATAAAATAATGGATGTCGCTTTCTAAGTGTTTCTAGAATAGTTTGCGAAGTGTTATTATCACAGATCTATGTCCCAACTTGGTTACAGAAACATGAGTCTTGTAACCCCCCCTACTTCTACCTTAGGTGAGACCTCGCCTGCTTTGCAGGGGTTGCCAAAAGGGTCGGTAGTTAGGGTTTTGTTAGTGCACTATTAGAGTTGAACCCTGGGTCTACCCCTATGCCAACAAGCAGCGGGAAATATTCAAAGGGAGGATTCCTTTAAGGTTTCCCAGAGTTAATGAATGAGATCCGCCCAAGAAAGATTGGGATCATTCCATACCGTCAGATCTGGGGAAAGATGCATGCAAGTTAATTGTAAATCATTTCATCACTTTAGAGTTTAGAGTGTTTAAAGGGTTGTGAAGAGGGATCGCCGAAGTCATGAAGTCGTGAAGCAAATCCTAACCATTGGCTGCGAGGAGACACGTGGCAGCAGATTAGAAAATCCAGGAGATAGAGGTCTGAATGAGTTGCATGAGGAGTAAGTGAAATTTCACGAAATCATGAAATCCGAAGTGAAGCTAGACCATCAGATCCAGGAATACACGCAGCAGAGATCCACAAATTTGGGAGAACGTGTTTCAAAAATAACCAAAGGTGGATTTCGTGATATTTCCAAATCCTGAGTTTATGAAAAGTTGGCCCATGATCACAACTTGTGTTCATACAAGAGAAATATTCTAGCACGGGGATAGCACTCATACATCATTCTTTCCAAGGACCAGGGACCGAAGTTGTAGGTAGTTGAGCTTGCAGGTAACATCAAGGGGACATGTGTGTGTGTGGATTGATTCAGGATCTATTGAAGGCCTAAAGAGATAATTCGGCTCAAGAGTTTGAAGATCCAAGACCGGGAGGTTGCAGAATCCCCCAAAGGGAAGGGGGGTTGTCTCACATTATCAAAAGTCAAAGGCCTAATCATGACAAGTCCAGACTTGGATATAATCAGAAAAAATAGAGATCAAGCTCAAAAACAATAGATCAAGAAACATATCCAAAAAGATATGCAGAAACAATCAGAGGGGATAGGAAGTTCTACAAGGAAGATCACAGGGACACTCCTCCACCTAAAAGATTCATATTTCAGAATCAATGACAGTCAGAAACAAATAGGCCTCAAGAAGAAGAACGATTCAAAAGAGTAACTCCTTTCAAAATATATTCAATTCCCAGGTATCAAACTATATTTTTTGGTTGATGTTATGCATGCAATAATTTTGGACATAAAGTTAGGCAATAGCAGGAACATAAACAACTTTGAAAATCATACACAAAATGGTTATCCAAGAAGGCCTAGTGAAACATAGAGAAGAATATACAATAGGTTTGACTCATTGAGCACTTAAGTGGAATGATAAAAGTGCAACAACTTTGGACACATGACCAAAGATTATAGAATGATAGTCCCTCCTAGAGAATCACAATAGAATTATAGGTCAGTGGCATAGATTGGTACAATTTTACAGCAATATATCTCACAGTGACAATGTGACAGTGGTTCCATCATTCTACTTATATTTCAAGTTTGTATAATAGTGAGGTTGTCGCACATGGTTGATGTGAGGATTTATGGTATTTGATTTATTTAGAGTGTGGTGCATTGCTAGAGGTATCTTGTTGGTTATCTTGGTGTATGGTATGGGTATATGGTAGAGGTATATTATTGGGTACATGGACGAGATACATACTTTAAGTACATGGTGATCTTGATACATCTTGTTGAGGCATAGTATCGTTTGTTGTTGATACATGAATAGTACATGTTGTTGGTTATCTTTGTATAGTGTTGATGTACATGGTTGATGTACATGACTGATGTGCATTGTTGGCACATGGTTTGAGTGATAATATTGTGGTTTTAGGTATGATATCTATGTTATCAGGTATGATATATTGAGGATAGTATTGGTACAAATTGTTGGTGTATTTCGTTTTGTTGATGAGATAGGTGGATGAAAATTAAAGGAAGAAGAAAACGAGCCAGTGGAACATGTTTACAAAGAAGAAGCAAAGGACGAAGAAGTAGAATAAGGGGAAGATGAATAAGATAAAATAGAAGTATAAAAAAAATAACAACAAGTACCTACAAAGACACCTAGAAAACAAATACAGAAGAATCGTCTGTTAGATCAGATTATAGGGAAAAAAGATGCAGGGGTTGAGACTAGTAGGATAATTCATTCACCAGAACAACTAATACTAGAACTCTTATCTTCGAGTGAACCAAATAGTTTTGAAGAAGCCAACAAGTATAAATTCAGGATAAAGGCCATGGTTGAAGAATTAGATCAGATAGAGAATAATGACACTTGGGAATTAGTTCCAAGACCAAGGTACAAGAATATGATCGACACAAAATGGGTCTTCAAAAATAAATTGAATGAATATGGACAAATTACCAAGAACAAAGCTAGATTGGTTTGTAAAAGATACACACAGTTTGAAGGTATCGAATTTGAAGAGACATTTTCCCCAGTTGTCATAATGGAAGAAATCATATTGATACTATCCTATGCATGTTCAAATAATATTAAAGAGTATTGAATGGACGTGAAATCAACTTTTCTAAATGGAGAACTTGAAGAAGAAGTCTACATTGAGCAACTAGAAGGATTTCAATTATCAGAAAATGAAGATTATGTTTTTAGATTAAAGAAGGCCTTATATGATCTCAAATAGGCCTCTAGACATGGTATTATAAACTAGACATATACTTATAGCAAAAAGGGTTCAATAAAGGAAATGCAGACAACAACCTCTACATCGAGGTAACCGAAGATAATATTTTATTAATTGAAGTTTATGTTGATGATATTATTTTTGGAAGTGATGATGACATGTTGAGCCAAAAAATTGCAAAGGATATGCAGAATGAATTTGAAATGTCATTACTTGGAGAACTATATTTCTTTCTAGGTGTTCATATATGTAAAAGAAACCAAGGCATTTTCATTTCTAAAACCAAGTATATCAGAGAAATCCAAAATAGGTTTGGAATGAAATACTGCAAACCAGTTAGTACTCCTATGAAAACTAGTTGCAAGTTAAGTAAAGATGATGATTCAAAGTCTATAGATCATAGGTATTACATTTCAATGCTTGGAAACTTACTTTATGTGACAACATCCAGACCAGATGTAATGCAGGAAGTTGGACATGTGGCAATATTTCAAGCAGCACAAAAGGAATCACATGTTCTAGCAGTAAAGAGGATATTTAGATATCTCAAGGATGAAGAAGAGGTTGTATTATGGTATCCAAAAGGAAATTATTATCAATTATTGCCTACACATATGCAGATTGGGTAGGTTTCATTGATGACCGACGAAGCACCAGTGGAGAAATGTTCTACTTAGGTGATTGTTTGGTATCTTCGATATGAAAGAAACAATCATTAATATCATTATCTATAGACAGAGCAGAGTATATTGTAGTAGTAGTATGTTGTACATAATTTCTATGGATGAAAAAAACACTGGTATATATACAGGTTCAGTATGATGAGCCCATTCCAATCTATTGTGATAATACAAGTGCCATCAGTATCTCAAACATCCCGATGATGCACTCCAAGATGAAGCATATTCCAATCAAGTATCACTTTCTACAGGAACAGGTTGCAAAGAATAACATCATAGTTGAATATGTGGGAACAAAAGAACAAGTGGAAGCTATCTTTACAAAACAGCTTTCAAGGGAATCCTTTGAGTATCTTTTCTGAAGACTGGGAGTAATTTCTACTCCAAAATGAATTGTTCTGAATGATTATCTTATATGTATTATATTTACATGAGGAAACACCATAAAGAGGACAGTTCAGTTTGGGGGAGTATTTTCAAGAATATTTCAGTCAGGGGGAGCAGCCCCAAGGACAGTTCAGTTAGGGGGAGCAACCTCGGATGGGAAGTTACTAGGAATGGTTATAGGGGGAGTGATGGTCACAAGGGGAGTATGAGCGATATGACTTCAATATTGCATCAGAGTGTTTCCATCAATGCCAAAACAAGGGGTTTTTCCACTAGTACATATTGTAAAAATTTTGGCATTCTATTTGTGGTGTTAAGGAAAAAATTGGCCATACTGTCAAAAAATAGAGGATTTTTTTTTTTTTTCCATATTTCCTGATAATTGCTATTTCCATGTTGACGTTTCTCTTTACACATTGTCATCTCTCTTGCAACATTATCGTCTCTCTTGCCATGTTTGTGACATAGTTGTGTCTCTTGCCACATTTGTGACATAGTCGTCTCTCTTGCCACGTTTGTGAAGATAGTTGTCGCAATTGCAACATTGTGGAAACAAGGCTTTCCCCCTCCAACTGTCCCCTAGTATTTTGACCAAGTCAACTTTGATTTGGTCAATGATCGTAGGAATTTCGATGTTATAAAATCTATAAATATGTTGCATTTTACGGATGTTGCGACAAGTTTTCTATAATAACGACACTTCAAAAAGGGTTTGCGGGTATTCTTGGCTAGAGTACAACTATTAAAATACATTGTACTATGGCTCTTCTCATTTTGTTTTAATTTTTTGATCGGTCGAATTTTAAAGGAAACAACTATTAAAAGACATTGTACTAGGGCTAGAGTACATGATGGGAAATGGTGACCTATGAATGGGGCCAATGTTGAAATTTTTTCAAAATGTTTTTGTATAAAATCATACATCCTTGAGTCTTGAAACCCTCCCATACCATCAAGGCATGTATCTAGCCTAACCATGTCAAATTTTGATGCATACAGGCAGATATTGAAGAAATTTCAATGTTGGCCCCATTCACTTCTCACTATGCGGGGTCAGTGCATGACATTTTTGGTGGTTGAATTGGAAGTTCCATGACATTTCAAGAGAGTTCCAACAAATATTCTACAGATGGAAACAACGAAATTTGAAAATGAGATGCCCATTATGAATGTTGTTGCAAACATGGACGATATCAAATATTATGTGTTCAGGACATCATACATCCTTGAGTCTTGAAAGCCTCCCATACCATCAAGGCATGTGTCTAGTCTAACCATGCCAAACTTTGATGCATACAGGCACATATTGAAGAAAGTTCAATGTTGGCCCCATTCACTAGTGCTCAATATGCGGGGTCGGTGCATGACATTTGTGGTGGTTGAATTGGAAGTTCCATGACATTTCAAGAGAGTTCCAACAAAGATTCTATAGATGGAAACAATTACATTTGACAAATATGAGACTCCCCATTATGAACATCGCTACAAACATTGACGATCTCAAAGATTATGTGGCTAGGACATCAAACATCCTTGAGTCTTGAAACCATCCCATACCGTCAAGGCATGTGTCTATTCTAACCATGTCAAATTTCGATGCATACAAGCACATATTGAACAAATTTCAACATTGGCCCCATTCACTTCTCACTATGCAGTGTTTGTGCATGACATTTTTGGTGGTTGAACTGGAAGTTCCATGACATTTCAAGAGAGTTCCAACAAAGATTCTACAGATGGAAACAATGACATTTGAAAAATATGAGATGCCCCATTATGAACTTTGTTGCAAACATGGACGATCTCAAAGATTATGTGGCCGAGACATTAGACATATTCCTTGAGTATTGGAACACTCCCATACCGTCAATGCATGTGTCTAGTCTATCCATGTCTAATTTCGACGCATACATCCACAGTTTGAAGAAATTTCAAAGTTGGCCCCATTCACTACTCACTATGCGGGGTCGGTGGAAGAAATTTCCCTATGCTCATTCACCTTCAAGGTAGGCCCCATTCACTATGCACACTATGAGACATCCATTATATTGAACGTTGATGCAAACATGGATGATCTCAAATATTATGCGGGGATGTCAAACATCCTTAAGTATCGAAATCCTCCCATACCTTCAAGGCAACTATCTAATTAACCATGCCAAATTTCGATGCATACGGGAAGAGATTGAAAAAATTTCAACGTTAGCCCCATTCATTTCTCACTGTGTGTGGTCGATGGAAGAAGTTTTTGATGGGTGTATTTGAAGTTCCATGAAAAATTTCAAGATAGTTCTGACAATGATTCTATAGAAGGGAATGACGAATGATGACAATGAGAAGTGCATCATGATGAATGTTGATGCAAATGTGGATGATCTCAAATATTGTGTGGGGAAATCATACATCCTTGAGTATTGAAACTCTCACATACCGTCAATCCATGTGTCTAGTCTAACCATGTCGAATTTCGATGCATACAGGAACATATTGAAGAAATTTCAACATTGGCCCCAGTCACTGCTCACTATGCGAGGTTGGTGCATGACATTTTTGGTGGTTGAATTGGAATTTATGAATGTTAAAGTGGTGAAATACATGTTTATTTTTATAGTGCCATGGACTAGATATGAGAATATGATGAGGACAACTCATTGGAAGGTTGCAAGAGAATTACATAGGACAAAGGGAAGGACCTTGTAGGAAAATTTTCCCCTGGGAAAGTAAAAGTAATTTTGTCTTAGTCCTTAAGGCGATATGTATATGGTTATATCCACTAAACCTATATAAAAATTAAAAGAACCTTTTACTTGCTAAAGAATCCATTAATTTATCAATGAAAGGTAAGGGAAAGTGGTCATTTATTTTGGCCTTATTGATCTCTTTGTAATATAAACACACCCTCCATTTTCCATTTTTATT
>JASDQU010504499.1:32211-51312 GCA_032191745.1 Picea mariana | reverse complement strand
TATATATATATATATATATATATATATATGTTTCATTATTAGTCCCTACCGAGGGCAGTGTAGGGACTATAGCGATGAGTTGGGGATTTGACTTGTATTATTTGTTATTTGACTTTCTCATATTTCTATTTTAACCAAAGTTTTGTCTTATAATTTTGATTTTAGGATTATTTAAAAAATATAATCTTATTTCTTTCCATTTCTATTAGTTGGATATGGAGTTTAGGGTGTTATTTTCAGGTTGATGGCATATTCCTTGAGACTGGAGATGTTATGTATTATTTTATTATATTTTGATGAAATGGAGGTGGGTTGCATTCCATATTACATAGAAAAGGTTCAATGTAGTGGAGGAAAGGTGCAATTGAGGTTTCAAAAAAATGCAGTCGAGGTGGGGTGCAGTCGAGGAAGGGTGCAGTTGAGTGAGTTTCCCCCACCCTCCACTTCCGCTTGGTAAGTCACATGAAATCTCTATGATCCTGAGGGTGGTGATGGAATATGAATAGGTTCAACAATAAAAATTGTTAAATAGAGAATCCCTAAAATGAACACATCTTCCTTCTTCATCCCATTCATGTACCACTTGCATTAACACCTTGTACCAACCCAATTCAATTCCAAACTATGCAGAAATGGAAGAGAATCCCAATTCAAATCCAATCTATGGAGAAATGGAAGAACAAAGAAGAGAGAAGTGATATACTTTAGGGGAGAATGAGTCCAATCGGCCCAGGGATGGGGACCACATGGTTGGAATTGGATACCATCATCAGAACCTTACCACACAAGGAAAGTCAATGTTCTTCTCAAAGTAACAACGAAATATATTCACAACTGCTAACATGAAAAACTAGAGTCTTGGGGAGGACTCAAGGATTAAGGGAACTTCTTTATCTTTTCCTTAGGTAATTCCATGAACTTCNCAACACTTCTAAATTCCCCACCGAGCTAGATATCAAGTTCTCTATGAAGAAAGAAGGATTTATGATTGTTTTATAGCTATCAAGTTCTCTGTGAAGAAAGAAGAATTTATGATTGTTCTGTGTTGCATTCATTTCTCCCTTTTCAAACTTGGGAGTCCATAACCTCCCAATTTCCTTAAAATAGGATGGGGCTCTACCTTTTATTACTCATTGTGCTTGAATAGGAATATATCCTTGATCAACTTAGGGTATTCAAAAGTTAGTCTTGCAAAAAGGATAAACCACACAAGAAAAGTGCTACCTATATAGAAAAAAAAAATAGAAACCTAATCAAGATGATCCTTGCAACTATAATTTCAAATTTTTAAAACATCAAAAATATGACAATATATGGAGAAACAATAGCTCACCGTAGGAATTCCTCCATCGATGGTAGAATGACAGAACTCGAGGGAGAATATTATGAGAGAAACCCATATTTTGAAAACTCACTTGATGCGCCATTTTCTTCATTACTTTGACATTTCCATGGAATAGCTCATACAGAGGGCATCCTATTCCCTATGATTCAAAATGGTTCTGTATTTTTAGAGGCTTCCACCATACAAATCTTATAACTTCCATGACTATTGTAATAACAAATACAATGGAGGCTGGTAAACTAGAAATCCACAAACTTGGTTCCATTATCTAAATATTTCTTCCTGCATTCATAATCTTAATAGTCAAAGGTTTATATAATTTTTCAAATCCCAAACATTGCTTGTGTATTTCACCCTCTATTATAGGAAAAATCCCCTACCGATAGATGAATATCCTCTTAGATTCTATACCCTTACTACCAAGATAGAAAGATGCAAATGGACACTAACATCCCTTTAAATGTAGCTAAGATAATCAAAGAAAACAAAGGAAGAAAGTATGATGTACCTTGTTTCGAAGATTTTCCTCGCATAATCCAATCTCCAAGATCCTTAGCACAACACGATACTTGCAATGCAATGGATAACAAATAAAAGAAAAGACTTCCTTCTCTACCAAGATTATTTTACACCAAATTAATCCATAATAGAAAAGCATATGTAAAGACACATAAACTAGAAGGAAATAGGCTAAGCATATATTAATGAGAACATTAAAAAGACACTTACAATCTATATATGTAGTTGCAATAGCCTCTCCAAGTCCTCCTCATCCATTCCTTGCATGATGCTCCCAAGATCATAGGTTTGATATCCAAAAGCTTTCTCCAAAGATCATAAGTTTGATACCTCAAATATGCCTCCCTTCTCCATGGAAATCATTCATTATATAGGATTTGGAGGCTTAACCACCATGGAGAGGATCACTCATTAGAACCACTAAAATGGGATCTCCAAGATATTTAGGGAGAAAATATCTCTTAAGGATTTTCGAGAGGAAATATATCTCAAGAATTTAGGGAGGAAATATTTCAACCATCCATGAGATCCTCAACCTCCCCTTAAAAATATGAAACCAAATGTGAGGTGGATTCTCACACTAAATTAATTTCCTTTTCATGAATATTAATAATTAATTCATGTGCACATAGTATTTTGACTTTCATATAATATATTTATCCTCCACGTTGACTAGGAATTGTGACATATGTTATTTCATGGTGTAGAGGTGAATTCCACACTTAGAAAGGTGCATATGACACTTTTACAACACTTGCGACACTTAGGGCAAGATACCTAGGTGTGGAAATTTGATGTGTAACACCCTCAATTGAAGTAGATATGTTAGAAATTATTCATTGTCCTCCTGCAAGTCTCATTAATATAGTGATAGCGAACACATGTATCTATTTCTCTAAGTCATTAGTAGACATGTTATGTTCATTGACGTGTTATTCGTAGAAAATCCTCTTAATGTGAAATAAAATAAAGACAATATTCACTAATTGAATGTTTGTAATTGTAATTTGAGTCTGTTGGAGGGGAATTTATGAGATTGCTTATTCAAGATCATATCGTGTAGCAAATACATCTAGTGTAGAGAAATGATATTCTGAGTTGGTCGTTGATAGGGTAGCATCAATGGCTATCTACATGAAAGTACCATGACTAGAGCCATGGTGGCAGATGGCTATGAAGCCCGTGCACAAATGTCTTTCTTTTTTACTGATACGTGTTTAGACTATGTTACCTATTATGTTTTTAAAGTTGATATAAAAAATTTATAAGTTTTAACATATTTAGTTGGCACATTGATTTATGTTAGTGCATAATTTTTGGGATATTTGAAGTTCCAGTAATTTATGAAGAAATTGGTTATTGGAGAATGCTTAGAAGAGAAGAATTTCTTCTCATTTAAATTGGATTATTTATTTTCCTTGAACTTCATTTACTGTTTAGGTTCAACAATTATACTGTATTTTAACTTCTTCTTTTGAGGATTTGTATCGTTTCCTAGGTATTATCTATTAATTTCAAAATCTACTCAATCCAAATTCAACAATTTCATACTCTTCCAACAGATCATATTTTCCTTGGAGATTTAACAACTTTCTGATTATGCAGGTATAGCTTATGCAGTTGCAACATTCATAAAATCCTTTTATTCTGTGAGTTGAGTTGAAAAAGACCCTTCAATTGTTTGTCTCTAAACAATGCAACCGACAACACCATATTGTGCAATACAATGAATGGATAATAAATATCTCCAATTAGATTTTGTTGGGTAATAAATATCTTTGTAGCTTCAAGAAGAATAGATGTATTATCCAAATCTATTCCTATTCCACCTTTAGAAATCCAATTACCTTTTGATCAAGTAAGATTTCATTAGGTTTTCTATTTCTATACCAAGTTGCTTACCTCAAACTGTTTCAAACTCTAAACGAACAATCACCTCCCATGTTATTTTAGTTCCAATACTATTTAATTGATTAACCTGAGATGTAACTAATACAAAATCTTCAATATTATTAGGCCCATGAGAAATATATGTGGGGATATTGCTATATTGATTTGAAGTTTTGTTGTTATAGATCAAATTCAATGTCAAATATATGTTGTGGTTGTTGAGGGAAAAACAATTAATGGTTGTTTGAGACTCTGGTCCATGGTATGCATTCTTCAAGTTGTGACTCCAACCATTAATTTAATATATGTAAGTCGTGAAATGAGGAAAATGGGCTAAGTGGTCAAGTGGCTATTAGATACATGGACAAGTGGCAAATTGGGAAAATTTGGACACAGGTGACTATGTGGACAAAGTGGCTATGTGGACAAAGTGGCCTAGAAGGTGCTTCTAAGGAAGCTACTTGGAGAGTATAAATAAGAGGCAAATCTCTCTCATTTTAATCAAACTTGAGCATATTGAATATCTATAAGTGAATAGGGTAACCAAAGGATATCTAAGCCAAATTTCAGAGGGAAGGTGAATTAAAGAAGGCAGAAATTCAAGGGAGGATAAATTCTTTTGATGATGTTTTCTAAGGTATGCTATTTATAGGTCATCTCACCATTTTCGCAATAACTTGTTTTCTAGAATGATTCAGACCGTGAAATTGGGAGGACATTGAGGAAACATATCAAAGTAGTTTTGGTATGAATTTCAGGTTGTGGGTCGTTGTATTTGTGGAGTTACACTCCGTGGAAAATAGTGTTTGTGGCTAGTCCTGAAACTAGTCTAAAATAGGTGTTTCGGGTAAAAATGTCATAAATTATTCATAACATATCCAAATTAAGTAAGACAAAATGTGTTGGTTATATTAAATTCTATAGCATTCTGCGTAAAATTTTCATATCCATACAAAAAATATTTCTTGTAGGGCATGCTATACAAGTTCACTCTCTAGAATAAGCTAGAATTCAAAAAGGTATGCAATTTTTTATATAACTCCTTTTCTAAGAGGTTACAAATAGTGACACCTAAAGGAATTGCATAAAAAAATTTAAAGAACAATGTGTACTATTTTCAAAAATTTATTCATTACAGGTACATAGTTATGATTATTTCAAGTTAGGTTTGTTGACTAATTCAAAACTAGTCATGTGAGACGAAAGTAAAGTTTGATGAAAATTCTAGTCTCTTGTTGTTAAAGTTAAGGAAGGTTTGCAGGTTGATGTACATGTTTATGCATGGTTGATGCACTTGTTTATGGTACAAGTTGATTATAGGTTGTTTGGTACAATTTGGTGCATGGTTGATGCACTTGTTTATGGTACAGGTTGATTACATGTTGAGGTATAGGTTGATGCATGGTTGATACATGGTTTAGGTTATTGGTATAGGTTGTTTGGTGTAGGTTTATTGGTACAGGTTTACATCATTATATTTCACATTGATAGCGTGACAGTGGTTCCTTCATTTTATTTATACGTCAAGGTGGTTGGATGGGAAAGGATAGGTGGTTGTAGCCACCTTTCAGTTGTAGTCGGAGAACATAGGGGATTGTAGCCTCCTTTTGGTTGTATTCAGAGAATTGGGGAGTTGGAGATTCCCTCAAGTTGTAGCCTGAGAAACTAGGGTGTTGGAGCCTCCCTCCATTTGCAGCTGGAAAACAAAAGAATTTGTTGCTTCCAATGAATGTAATTCTTCAAGACATATAAGAAAAAGAATTATGTGGTTTTATCCCGCTTTGGGTTTCCACGTAAAAACATTGGTGTACTGTGTATGTTTATGATTGTTCATTTGTTCATTGTTTATTTACTCTTCAAATATTGGATGATAATGCTACATTAATATAACACTTGCATTATATGGTTAAAAAGGTTTAGATTGCCCGATTATTGATACACCCCCCCTCTCAGTAATCCAACATATTATGTATAAATCACAATAGCCATGCATGATGGTATATGCATTTTTTTATATAGTTAATGTGCTTTATTATGTATAAGTCCTATTGTGATGTGTAAGTCACTTGAAATGTTATATATATATATATATATATATATATATATATATATATATATATATATATATATATACACACACACACACACATATGTTGTGTTATTAGTCCCTACCAAGGGCAGTGTAGGGACTATAGCGATGAGTTGGGGATTTGACTTGTATTAGTTGTTATTTGACTTTCTCATATTTCTATTTTAACCAAAGTTTTGTCTTATAATTTTGATTTTTAGGATTAATTAAAAAATATAATCTTATTTCTCTCCATTTATATTGGTTAGATATGGAGTTTAGGGTGTTATTGTCGGGTCGATGGCGTAGTCCTTGGACTGGGGATGTTATGTATTATTTTATTATATTTTGATGAAATGGAGGTGGGTTGCATTCGAGCTTACATAGAAAAGGTTCAATGCAGTGGAGGAAAGGTGCAGTTGAGGTTGCAAAACAATGCAGTCGAGGTGGGGTATAGTCGAGGAAGGGTGTAGTTGAGTGAGTTTCCCCCACCCTCCACTTCCACTTGGTAAGTCACATGCAAGCTCTATGATCCTAAGGGTGGTGATGGAATATGAATAGGTTCAACAACAACAATTGTTAAATAGAGAATCCCTAAAATGAATAGATCTTCCTTCTTCATCCCATTCATGTATCACTTGTGTTAACGCCTTGTACCAACCCAATTCAATTCCAAACTATGTAAAAATGGAAGAGCATCCAAATTTAAATCCAATATATGCAGAAATGGAAGAGAAGAGAAGAGAGAAGTGATATACTTTATGGGAGAATGAGTCCAATCGTCCTAGGGATGGGGACCACATGGTTGGAATCAGATACCATCATCAGAACCTTACCACACAAGGAAATTTTGTTCTTCTCAAAGTAATAACAAAATATATTCACAACTGCTAACCTGAAAAACTAGAGTCTTGGGGAGGACTCAAGGATTACTTTATCTTTTCCTTAGGTAATTCCATGAACTTCAACCATTTTAAATTCCCCACCGAGCTAGATATCAAGTTCTCTATGAAGAAAGAAGGATTTATGATTGTTTTATAGATATCAAGTTCTCTGTGAAGAAATCATAATTTATGATTGTTCTGTGTTGCATTCATTTCTCCCCTTTCAAACTTGGGAGTCCATAACCTCCCAATTTCCTTAAAATATGACGGGGCTCTGCTTTTTCTTACTCATTGTTCTTGAATAGGAATATCTCCTTGATCAACTCAGAGTCTTCAATAGTTAGTCTTGCAAAAAGGCCAAACCACACAAGAAAAGTGTTATCTATATAGAAAAAAAAATAGAAACCCAGTCAAGATGATCCTTGCAACTATAATTTCAAATTTTGAAAATATCAAAAAGACGACAATATATGGAGAAACAATACCTCACCATAGGAATTCCTCCATCGATGGTAGAATGACAGAACTCGAGGGAGAATATTATGAGAGAAACCCATATTTTGAAAAATCACTTGATGCACCGTTTTATTCATCACTTTGACATTTCCATGGAATAGCTCATACATAGGGCATCCTATTCCCTTTGATTCAAAATTATTCTATATTTTTAGAGACTTCCACCATACAAATCTTATAACTTCCATGACTATTGTAATAACAAATACAACGAAGGCTACTAAACTAGAAATCCACAAACTTGGTTCCATTATCTGAATATTTCTTCCTACAATCACAATCTTAATAGTCAAAGGTTTATATAATTTTTCAAATCCAAAACATTTCTTGTGTATTTCACCCTCTGTGATAGGAAAATTCCCCTACGGACAGATGAATATCCTCTTGGATTCTATACCCTTACTACCAAGACAGAAATATGCAAATGGACACTAACATCCCTTTAAATGTATCTAAGTTAATCAAAGAAAACAAAGGAAGAAAGTATGATGTACCTTGTTTCGAAGCTTTTCCTCGCATAATCTAATCTCCAAGCTCCTTAGCACGACACGATACTTGCAATGCAATGGACAATGAATAGAAGCAAATAATTCCTACTCTACCAAGATTAGTTTACACCAAATTCATCCATAATAGACAAGCATATGTAAAGACAAATAAACTAGAAGGAAATAGGCTAAGCATATATTAATGAGAACATTAAAAAGACACTTACAATCTATATATGTAGTTGCAATATCCTCTCAAAGTCCTCCTCATCTATCCCTTGCACGATTCTCCCAAGATCATAGGTTTGATATCCAAAATATTTCTCCAAAGATCATAAGTTTGATACCTCAAATATGCCTCCCTTCTCCATGGAAATTTTTCATTGTATAGGATTTGGAGGCTTAACCACCATGGAGAGGATCACTCATTAGAACCACTAAAATGGGATATTCAAGATATTTAGGGAGAAAATATCTCTTAAGGTTTTTTGGGAGGAAATATCTCTCAAGGCTTTAAAGAGGAAATATTTCAACCATCCATGAGATACTCAACCTCCCCTTAACAATAGGAAACCAAATGTGAGGTGGATTCTCACACTAAATTAATTTCCTTTTCATGAATATTAATAATTAATTCATGTGCACATAGTGTTTTGACCTTAATATAATATATTTCTCCTCCACATTGACTAGGGATTGTGATATATGTTATTTCATGGTGTAGAGGTGTATGTGACACTTAGAAGGGTGCATATGACACTTTTATGACA
The DNA here is from genome assembly GCA_032191745.1 of Picea mariana. NCBI lineage: Eukaryota > Viridiplantae > Streptophyta > Pinopsida > Pinales > Pinaceae > Picea > Picea mariana. Next base: position 42,832 of record JASDQU010504499.1, on the reverse strand, counting down.
CTTGCGACACTTAGGGCAAGGTACCTAGGTGTAGAAATTTGATGTGTAACACCCTCAATTGAGGTAGATATGTTAGAAATGCTTCATTGTCCACCTGCAAGTATCATTAATACGATGATAGCAAACACATGTATCTATTTATTCAAGTCATTAGTAGACATGTTATGTTCATTGAGGTGTTATTCGTAGAAAATCCTCTTAATGTGAAATAAAATAAAGACGATATTCACTAATTGAATGTTTGTAATTGTAATTTGAGTTTGTTGGAGGCAAATTTATGAGATTTCTTATTCAAGATCATATCGTGTAGCAAAGACATCCAATGCAAAGAACTGATATTTTGAGTTGGTCGTTGATAGGGTAGCATCAATGGATATCTACATGAAAGTACCATGACTAGAGCCATGGTGGCAGATGGCTATGAAGTCTGTGCACAAATGCATTTCTTTTTTAGTGATATGTGTTTAGACTATGTTACCTATTATGTTTTTAAAGTTGATATAAAAAATTTATAAGTTTTAACACATTTAGTTGGCACATTGATTTATGTTAGTACATAATTTTTGGGATATTTGAAGTTCCAGTAATTTATGAAGAAATTGGCTATTGGAGAATGCTTAGAAGAGAAGGATTTCTTCTCGTTTAAATTGGATTCTGTATTTTCCTTGAACTTCACTTATTGTTTAGGTTCAACAATTATATTGTATTTTAACTTCTTCTTCTGAGGATTTGTATCCTTGCCTAGGTATTATCTTTTGATTTCAAAATCTACTCAATCCAAATTCAACAATTCCATACTCTTCCAACAGTTCATATTTTCCTTGGAGATTTAACAACTTTATGATTATGAATATGTAACTTATGTAGTTGCAACATTTTTAAAATCCTTTTCTTTTGTGAGTTGAGTTGAAAAAGACCCTTCAATTGTTTGTATCTAAACAAGGCAACCAACAACACCATGTTGTGCAATACAATGAATGGATAATAAATATATTCAATTAGATTTTGTTGGGTAATAAATATCTTTGTAGCTTCAAGAAGAATAGATGTGTTATCCAAATATATTCCTATTCCACCTTTAGAAATCCAATTACCTGTTGATCAAGCAAGATTTTATTAGGTGTTCTATTTCTATACCAAGTTGCTTACCTCAAATTGTTGCAAACTCTAAATGAACAATCACCTCCCATGCTATTTTAGTTCCAATACTATTTAATTGATTAACGTGAGCTGTAAATAATACAAAATCTTCAATATTATTAGGCCCATGAGAAATATATGTGGGGATATTGCTATATTGCTATATTGATTTGAAGTTTTGTTGTTAATAGATCAAATTCAATGCCAAATATATGTTGTGGTTGTTGAGGGAAAAACAATTAATGGTTGTTTGAGACTATGTTCCATGGTATGCATTCTTCAAGTCATGATTCCAACCATTAATTTAATATATGTAGGCCATGAAATGGCCCTGGTAAGTAGCTCCCTTATCTACGTTTATAATTTGATATATGTATGCTTGTGTGTTTTCATTTTATACGTGTGAGTTAATTGATTTACTTGAAGGATTAAAAGGTATCTCTGATAGACCATAGACTCTCCCCATCAGTACGAATTACAATAAAACATTCCAAATTGTAGTTTATTTATCATATCAAGAATATAATGGAGAATTTTAAGGTGTTAAAATTAAACCATTAGCCTTATAAATCTCCATATTAATAATAATGGATATATTAATCGAATAACTGCATAGTATCATGAATTTAATCTATTCACTTTTCAATTATTGTTGTAAGCCCAATTAACAAGATTTTCCAATTACATAGAAATTAAAAAAACAACTATTTTCTTCCTCATATTTCTTCGGTTGCATCAACTCATTGAAAGGAAATGATATACTTAAATAAATGGTACCCATTGTTATTAAATGGGAAATAGTAGATACATCAAGGTATTTCCCCAACAGAACTATAGTTCTGTGATACATCTAGGTGCTACCGTCAACTGAACTATAGATTTATAATTGAATAGATATAGATATCGTGAGTTGGTTTTGACTTACAGAAACACATATGTTGCACCCCTTACTCATCACTCTCATTAATGAGAAATCTCACGCTCAATGATAGTATCATTACATTACATTACATCATTGCTAGTATCATTACATCCATTTTTGGTTCAATAGACCATTGCTCATAAGAAGAAGATTGCTCATAAGAAGAAGAGAATTCTTCGTCTTTACTCTATTGGGAAGAATGTGGTTTATTGGAAAGGACTTAAGTATAAATATTGTTCAATTGGATAAACTTTTTAAATATAACATCTATGACCTAATTTTCTTCTAAATTTTATTCCAGTGAAATATTATATCAATTAATAATATTTATTATCATTATTAATTATTACAACATTAAATGGCATAAAAGTTATAAATATCCCATATTCTTTTAATTTTATATATATTTTTAAATTTAGTAACATTTTTTATAATGTCTTTTAATTGGTTGTTATGTGAAATGCAACTTTATCAAAATGTATTTCATATTTTATTTTGTTGATTTTTGGAATGTCAATGTATTTATTTTCTCGACATATTGTGCAATATAGTGAATGCAACAATGATATTTTATTTTTTAATTGGTTGTTATGTGAAATGTAACTTTATCAAAATTCATTTCATATTTTATTTTATTTATTTTTTTAATGTAAATATATTTATTTTCTCATCCAAAAGTTGAGTTTTCTTGTGTTATATTTTTACAACTTGTTATTTACTTTGTCTTGTTTTTTTTATTCCTTGGAAAAAAAAACGTAATTTTATTACTTTAAGAACAAAATTACATTCTGCAGATACACCTCTTGGTGTATTCTATTACATTATAGTCTATCGTTGAAGCTATCTAATGCATTTCATGAATGTTTTTGTAGGCTGATTTAGCCACAAAAATGTTGGATCCAGTTTTGTTGAATATGCTTCAGTTTGTCTTCTTAGTAATGTCCGCATTAAGTTTGCATAATATATATGCAAAATTGTTGTTGATCATTGGTTTCCCCAAATACAATCTTGTTCTTTATAAAGTTGTTCATAAAAAATGTATTGATTTCATTAATCCAAAAAAGACCTATGCAAATATTCATTTGTGTGTTCATTTTGGTACTCAATTATTTTCCACTGGCCCATAGCCATGTTAATCCCCTCTTTCGACCTTTGGTCTGCTTCTTTATTGTTTTCCCTGTAGACATGTTGGCAAACAAGAGATTCAAAATTTGTCTACAAATGTTTTATGTCTTCCACCAATGTAGCAAGTCTTGTGTTTAAACATCTCTATGTGCCTTTTATCTAGTTTATGACATTTAAAGAGTCCCCAAAAAATTTGAAAGTGTGACATCCTTTTTCAATAGAAAATACAATGAGTAGTTTGAGGCTCAATAGTTCAACAAAGTTATTTGTTCCTGGCCCGAGGCCAAAAATTTATGATAAAATGGTGTGAATGTGAGAGGTAGAGGATTCCTCCACCCCCATAGAGATTTTGTTGGGATGCTCCATAAAAAAAAACCTAGGGAGAGGTACGGTCGATCACCATTTCTTGAGGTTGTCTAGAGGATGGGCTAGTACTCTGTGAAAGGAACATAGGAAACAGAGAAACACTACTCACTGCAGTATGCTCAGGGAAAGGTTGAATTCCTTTGAAAATGTAGGAGTTTTGGGAAAGTCAAACACCCCAAATAGCCAAGAGGGGAGATCTCTTAAGAGTTTGTAGTCTCTCTTCTTCCACCAAGTACGTGAGGAGTGTTCTAAATCCCTTCCTTCCCAGATGCAATGTAGATTCAAAAGTATGGAAAATTACTTCGATACTTTGATAATGAAACTACAATTTAAAAAGAGATGCAAAGAAGATTCTCCTTCAGATTTGCAAAGAGTGCACCACTGGGTCCAACACAATTCCTCTTCTGTAGGTTGTCCCAAGTTAGGACCTTGTTTTTAGGAAATTCCACATAAAAAGTCTAGTTTTTTCCAGGATTTTGACTTTCCACAATTTCCTCCACCACCAAACAGACTTTTGGGGACCCAAATCAAAGGTAATCTTTAGATAGCCCAGTTTGGGAGAGTATATCCCAGAGGGGGATGGATCCAAAATAAATTCATCCTTAGTGTCTGGGAGTCTGATCTGTGAGAAATTTAGACAGTAGATATATCTTTCCAACTCACTCTTTTCTTCTTCACTAAGGCCCAACATAAGTGGGTCCTTCCAACCCTGTGACCAAAAGGTAGATTGGTTGGAGTACACCAGGGAGCTTAGGAAAATAATATCTAGGGAGTGTAAACACTAAATTAACTGCGCAATAAGTAAGTGATTTGTTTCACTTCATAGCTAGGGGTATTTCACTATTCTTAAGTGGTTTCCATTTCCAATTTTCCATGCTAAGCCATTTTCAATGAGAGGGAACGCATTCAGAATGGATTTCGAGATCACCAAGGATCCATTTTTGTTTTTTGTTGGCTTCTTATCCAAGCCTCGAGAGGAACTGGTGCAAGATATTTCTGGATGATGACCTTAGTCCAAAGACTAGAAGTGTTTATAAGATGCCACCCTCCCTTAGCTGCTAGTTCTTTGGATAAAAAGAAGATGGTTTTTAGACCCCACCCTCCCAAAGACTTTGGGATGGCTATTCTCTCCCAACAGACCCAGGGAATTACATGTGCCTCCTTTTTCCCACTCCAGAGAAATTTTGAGGAGAGTTTCTTTGCTGCTTCCAGAATTCCTTTAGGAATCCAAGAGAGGGACATCCAATATACAGGGATAGCTTCCAAAACTGAATTTACCAACACCAATCTTCCTGCTCATGACACTTCCAATATTCTTTTCTGTAATAATTGGGTTTTAGATTAAAACCTAGGTACTTTAGTCCATCATCTAACTTATTTATTTCAAAGGGGAAAAACGTGTGGTGTTCTTTCTCTTCTTCTTCTGTGAGGAGGAAATTAGTGAGTGATGATTTTCTTTCATTTATTTGCATCCATGTTTCTTTGGAGAAAAGAGAAAGGATTTTCCTTAGAGTTTTTGCTTCCCTTCTGGACCCTCCACTGAAAATGAAGACATCATACACAAAGAGTAGATGTGTGAGAGATAAACCAGGTGTTATTTTGATTCCTGAAAAGACACATGCATTCTTTGTCTGTGTAAGAGCTCTGCTGAGACCTTCCCCTACTAGAAGGAAGAGGAGTGGTGATAGGGGATAGCCTTGCTTGATTCCTTTTTCTAGGGTAAATAAGGGTGAAGCTGAGCCATTTATCAATACAACAAAGGAGGTTGTGGAAAGACATATCATGACCCAATTAATGAAGGGAACACCAAACCCCATATGTGTCAGTAATAACAGAATGTATAACCAGCTTACTCTATCATAGGATTTTGAGAGATCTATATTTAACACCACCCATTTTTTATTTCTTGTCTTCATGCTATGTATTCCTTCTTGTGCTATAACTATAACTTCATGAATCTGTCTTCCTTCCAAAAAACCAAACTGTTGTTCCAAAATAGTCTTGGAAAGGATTGTTTTGAACCATCTAGCAATAAATTTTGAGATGATTTTATAGGCACAGTTGCAAAGTGAGATTGGTCTGAATTCCTCCAGAGTCTCTAGGTTATCCATTTTTGGGATGAGAGAAATGAAGGTTGAGTTGAGACTCTATGGTATTCAACCTGAAATCATTGTACCTCCACCATTTTCAGTAGGTCTATTCATATAATCTCATAACAACCCAGAAAAAATTCAATGGTCCATCCATCTGGACCTGGACTTTTATCTTTTTGGAAGCTGTGTAGTACTTCTAGGAGGTCTTTTTCGATGACTTATTCCATCAGGTATCGATTTTCCTCTTCATCAACAAAACTGGGAAAATAATGTGCCACTTTGACTACTTCTTTAATTGAAGCTAGGTTTTTTGCTTTAAAGAGATTTTGGAAATAATTTTTTCCCAGTGTTGACAACCCTTCAAAGGAGGTTTCCAAGTTTCCATCCTGATTCTTTAAATGCGAGATAGTATTGATGTTTTTCCTTCCTTTGGCATAGTATTGGAATAACTTTGTGTTTTCATCGCCACTTTCCAGCCAAATGGCTCTTTTTTTTAATCTCCAAGTCTCTTCTCTATCCTTGAGTAGTTTTATCCTCCTTTTCTCCAGTTGAAGTAATATGAGTTTTGAATTTGTTGTGATCGGTATGTCCCTTTCATATTCAGAGATAATTTGTAGTTCAATTTTGATATCCTTTAACTCTTTGTACTCATTTTTCCTTTTTTGGGAAGCCTAAGGTTTTACCACTTCTTTGATTATTTTCATATTTTCTGTAAATTGATAAGTTGTTGACTGTGGTAAATCCTTTCGGTAGGGTATCCAATGGTCCTTTATAATATTCATAAAGGAGTCATCTCCAAGCCATGTTTTGTTAAATTTGAAAGGGTTGGTTGGCTTCTCAGGGCCCTGTATGAATTCCAAAAAGATTGGATGGCTATCTGACAATCCTCCAAAGCTAATCCACTGCTTGAAGGTAAGAAGGTTGTTTAGAAGAGTGTCATTAATCAGAAAATGGTCCAGTATTTTTTCCACTCCTTCGATTCCAACCCTGTTATTTTTCCAAGTAGGCTTGAGATTTATAGGATCCAAATCTATTAGTTTTGACTCTGCAAATTTATGGCTAAAGTAGTCCTCCAGTGGGTCGGGCTAGCACTATCCCCCCAAACCTCAGAGGGACCCAGAGAGAGATTTAGGTCTCCCCTTAAAATTAACAGTTCTTGGAAGAAGGATTATTTGAGGAGAGATCCCCAAAAAGGTTTTATGTTCTAGTAGGGTCCATAAATGTTGATTATATGGACTGTCTTCTTGAGTTCTGAGATCATAACCATTATCCCAAGTCCTGAATAAAAACCCCAAGAGTTAAGAACTTAGACCTTATGGGAATTCCAACATGTGGCCAATCCACCTGATCTTCCCAAAGCATCCACTGTAGTAAAACCCCATCCTTGAAGCAGAAGTTCCAGGCTAGTTTTTATCTCATTGCCTACTCCCACAGTTTCTTGGAGGAGTAATACATCCAGGTGTTCTGTGGTCACCACCCTTTTTAGTGTGGGTTTTTTGAGGGCCCTTTCCAAACCCCTACAGTTGAAATACATAATGTTCATCCCGGTACCTTTCCCCAAGGCTTCGTTGCTCTAAGTGATTGTTCAATATATTGTTTTTTTCTGGCCAAAAAGATATATTCTAGCCTTTGGTTGCGCTTTGGAAAAAAATAAATTTCTCCCCCATCCTCCCCTATTCAAGGAGGAGACTTCATCCTTTCCCAGTCCACTGATGACTTTACTTTGAGATATTAAAAATTAACAGGTAGAGGAAGACTCCAGAGACTAGGAGGAGGAAGATGAGGCTTCTTCTATAAGGTACATACGCTTAGGGGGAGGCGGTGCTTCCAAAAGGGGTGGATCCTTAAAACAGACTGAGAGGGACTTGGTGAAACTCTGGGAAGCATTATTTAGGGTGAAGTTTTTTAGATTCTCCAACCAATCAGTACCCTCTAAAGACATATTATTTATTCAAACTGTAATGGGGGGAGAGGGAGGAAGAGAAATACTTGATGTCAGTGTCTTCGAAAAATATGAGTTCAGAGAAGATGTACTCATTTTCTCTAGTTCGGAGGTTAGATCAGCTTCAAGGAAATCCCCCAAGAAATTACCAATGGCTTTGAAGTGATCCAGTGACTGAAATTTAAGGGGTAGAGCCGACAGTCTTACCCAAACATGGATTTTATCTAGTTTCTCCCTGGTTGCATCGAAAAGGGGGCTCCAAGGTTTAAGTAGAAGGGGAGAGGAATTTACACTCTAGATTTTACTCAACACCCATTTTGCATGCTCTGGTTGGAGAAAAAGGAAAACAAACCAATTCATGCTTAATTCAATAACCTCTGGGGCATATCCCAGATGCTCTTCCCAAATCGACTTTGACCAAGAGATAATGGTTTTGAGGGAAAAAAATCTGCCACTGGCCCTCCCCACTAGATTATTATTCGTCATCTATACCACCTTGTTCATATCGACCTCCTTTCCAAACTGCAAGTTTCCCACTTTCCCAATACATTTTGGACCTTTCCTTCTCTTCTTTTGGCGGGCAGTGTGAAAGCCCCTTGCATCCCATGAGTCCTCTAGATTGTAACCTGAGGAAGGAGCCCTTATGTCTTGGGAGAAACCTCTTTTTTCTTCAACTTCCAAAAATGCCGAGATAAAAACCTTAGAAGAGGGAAAACTTCCATGAGGGTGTGCTAGCCAAGTCACCTTACTTCTGAGTTCCAAACCTGAGAATTCATGATGTTGTGTCCCATCTCTCGAAAAAACGCTTTCATCAGGTTCAAGGCTCGAAGGTGGAGTAGAGCGGAATAATTCGCCTTCCTCCTGTGAGAGCCAGTTAAGGGATAAATCGACTGGTGAGCTCAGAGCCGAGGGGATGCTCCTAGATATGGGAGGGTCTGTGACCAGAAATTTTGAGAAAGTGCCAAAAAAGTCGGAGTAAGAATAAGTTCTGAGCGGTGTATGAGAAGGAGACGATAGCTTACCGGTGAGAGGAGATGAAGGCTTGGGATAAGTGAGAATAACCTGACTTAGCAGCGAGAAAACATCTACTAGCAGCCCTAAGATAGGGTCAAATCTGCTGGAAGAGGAGTGGGGGTCCACGTGCACTGTCTCTTTTTCCATGGTTAAACACCAGCATTCCACGTCCGCAAAGGATCTTATGAGAAAACAACAGGGAAGCTGTAAAAATCTATCTGCGGTTACAGGGAAGAAAGGAGATAGGGTGCCTGTGGTAAAAATGCAGGGAAGAGGAAAAGAAACCGATACTTGCGGGTCAGATTGATCAGGAAAAATTATCCGCACCCACGTTCCTCAGTGTCGGGAAAAACCTCAGACTCCATTGGCCCATCGAAAAAGATCACCTAAGTTATAATCTGGTCTTTACTTTGTCTTGTTGCAACCTCAAAGCTGATAATCACTTCTAATTAGTTGAACAAATTAGGTTGTAAATCTTATCAACTCTTAATATTATTAGTAGTATTCATTATATTAATGTAATTATGTGATTATATTTTAAAGTGTTTGTAACTTTTTGGTGTATTTTTTGAAAGATGAAAATAAAAAATAAACTCTATTGAAGAAGTTACTAGTCACATTTAAGTCAACAATGTTGAAATGCAAAATTTCATTTCTAGAATTAGATTTATATGGTTGATTAATTAAGTCTTTTTAGAAAAGTTTACCATAAACATTTAAAAATCATTTTGACAATTAGTTTGCAAAATCATTTTGACAATTGGATTGCATGTGGTTGTGATTTTTCCCATATATTACACTACTTAGAAACTCAAAATGATTACATAAATATTTTATATTTATGGCAAATCATTAAATAATTCAATATATGTTAAGGATTTTAGTCTTTCTATTTGCTTGTTATTTTATAAAGTTAATTGTCAAAATTTTAACAATTAATTTTTTTCAAAATTTGTGTTATTGATAAATTGAGGCCTTTCTAGTGAATCTAGAATCAATCAACCACTAATAATTTTTGAACTAAATCTTTTTTAAATTTGTGTTATTCATAAATGAAAGCCTCTCGAACCTTATATTACTCCATGCTATTGTAAATTATTTGTTAAGGATGGTTATATAAAACCCTATGCTCTTTATCACAATCTCTTATTCAAAAAGTTCATATATAAAATTAAAGTTAAAATTAAAAAGTTTACATATGAAATTAAAGGAAGTTTTTTTCAATGACCCTTGGAATTTGAATGGACATGATCTCATCCCGTGGAAGATGTATCTGGTGAGTAACCTCCTCGAGGAAAGGTTGATGCTTGAACGGAGTAAGTGGCTTGGTTGGAGAAACTCCACATCTATTCTGGGAAATAGCTAAGAGGGCCCCGCTAGCCCTCACCTAGTTGCTTCACCTCTTCGAACAACTCCATTTGATATGATACATAGTTGTTTCCATATAGAAAGTATATTAAAGTATGTGTTAAGATTTTTTTCCTGTTACATGCCTAATCATTAAGATTTAATCATTAAACTTTCAACCATCTTGAAAAGGTTGTAATATTTGTACATATTATTTAATCTTTAAGTTTTTAGGATTATAATATTTGTAAATATATTAAAGTATGTGTTAAGATTTTTTTCCTTTAACATGCCTTTGAAGAAACAAACTTTGATTGAATGATGTATAATCTGCATCAATTATTAAATATTAATTTTCAACGATAACAACATACAATTTAAGTTTTTAGGATTATAATATTTGTAAATATATTAAAGTATGTGTTAAGATTTTTTTCCTTTAACATGCCTTTGAAGAAACAAACTTTGATTGAATGATGTATAATCTGCATCAATTATTAAATATTAATTTTCAACGATAACAACATACAATATATTTTTATATAGATAATAAGAATATTTTGTTAGAATTTAAAGAGAAAGTAGATTGTTTTCCATTTAAGTTTATAATCAAAAATATTATTTTTTAACCGATATTTGTATACTTTACAATATATTTATACTTATATAACA
>JASDQU010504499.1:10916-32147 GCA_032191745.1 Picea mariana | reverse complement strand
GTGTGTACCAAAATTCAGAACCCATCTCTAATGATTGATATGTACCAAAAGTCAGAACCCTTTGATAGACTATCTATTATTGTACCAAAACCCACAAAACGAGGAGATGCTAACCCTTACCTACTCTTCGTGTAGGTAATAGTTAACTTTCTTACATTGGTATGGAAACTAGGAGTAGAGAAACTATTGGACTATATGATTCATAACTGGATTTCAATTTTAAGGATTAATTTTTCCATCTGCATTGGGTGCTAGTTCTTTGGCTAATGTCAGTAGCCTCACCAATCATCTTGGATTTGGAATAGTAACGATTATTGTATCTTTCAAATTATTTACTTCCGTGAGCATCATTGTCCTCCTATTGTCCTTTACTTACGAATGCATTCTTCTATGATTAGAATTGTCCTTTTTTACTTATTGTGAATGCAGAGAAGAATTATCCTTCTTTACTTACGAATGCACCGTGTCTTTATATATTTTCAATTTCAAACTTGTGCGACATGGACTAAGCTGCTATGCAACCCTTGTTTATTATATTGTTAGATATATCATATTTTCATTATTGTTACGAGCTTTATTAAAATTGTTACATATTTTGTCTTGTGTGTTTTATATTGTATTGTGTTGTTATGTAAGTTTTATTACATGCTTGTAAAGTTTTATATTGTTTATTATGTGTTCTCTATTACTTAAGATGTAGAGTTTTAATTTATAGTGTTTTATCATGTAAGTTTTATTGCATATGTGTTATATTACTTACATGTGTTGTAAAGTTTTATGTGTTGTTAGATTGAATTTGTTTTATTATTTGTTTTGTTATTACATTAGTGTGTCATATTATTATATTTTTTCTTAATTGTTATATTATATATAAGTGAAGTATAAATGGTTAAACATATGTTAAATGTCTTGTTATATATTGTGATGCATGTATGTCGTTATATGGACTATTGTTGAAAAGCCATTTCATATCAGGGAATGAAATTAAGCATGCCTGATTACCCAGATGGAGTATGGCTTTGAGAGATGATGTAGTTGATGTTATTAGATGATATTGATAGTGATGATGGTGCTATTGATCTAATCATGATATATCATGTATGGATATGATGATCCTACTGTGACATCCCCCAAAAATAAATATTTTTATGTGCTGGAAATTTATTTCCATTTTTGGCAAATTTGAATCTGAATTTTTTTTCCATTTATGGCAATTTCGTATTTAATTATTGTGACTGTTGGGCAGAGATCTATTTGGAACCAACTAACTATTTGACTATGACACTTGTATCACAACAAAATAATTATATTAACTGCAGGAGGACAAATGGAACAACCATGTTAAAATCAACTGACCATGACTCCATGAGTGGGGAACAAGCTGGAACTGCCTCTGGGCTAATGATTACAAGTGGCAAATCAGAGATATGGCCACTGGAATCCCCTAAAAATCAGGGATTAAGAAAAGATGCGAAAATCCCCAAAGGAGGGAAAAGACCTGGGCAAAAATGGATAAATAGCATATGCGAGGAGGTAGGACGCTGCCAAGTATACTGGGGAAAGGATTTCTAAGCTCTCTTGTTGTTATGAACACTGCGGATTGGGTGTGAGGCAAGAGGAGCTTGCTGAAACATAATTGTCTTGCTGTCATGAACACTGTTGAGTAAGTGTGAGGCAAGAGGAGAACTATTGGAATTGAAGGACATTGCTGAGGAGGAGTTTCCAAGTTCGCCCTCATGGATTCATGGTTAGGCTAGGGGGTGAATCGGGCAAGTCACTTTGGCTACCCTGTTCTATGGTTGGGAGGAACGTGGTTGTTCCCTTTGTCTTCCCGCAGATTGGATTCAAATATGTTGATCTACACCCTCTCTATTATGAATGAATATGTTTTTATTTCAATGTCTTATTAAATCCGAACTGGAATGATGTCCACTCTCTGGCTGAGTGATTTTTCTGAGGCATTGTATTGATTAAATTGGAACTGTAACGTTTCTTTTTTTCACATTTCTGTCTGTTATGGGGAATATATGTGAAGAACATCTGTAATTATATTTCTATGAAAAGAGGATATTAACGACAAAGAGGCAGATCCTCTATGTAGATAAACCCCCCAGGAAACCAAAACTCAGATCCCTCGGGACATCTTTATTAATGACCAATCTCTGATGGAATGATATTCTTAACTATGTATTTTCATAGATGCACAGATCTAGTACTGTTGACATTTAATGCATTGATTTAAAAGAGGCTCTAAGTGGATGTTATAGAATTTACCCTATACAGAGAATTTTATCCTTTGTGCCCCTCTGTGCATGTAAATCTTCTAAGTCCTTAGGCATTCATAATTCTGTGAAGTAAAAGTATATCGTATCCTTCTGCACCCTCAGTTTCCCAAAAACAAATGTAAGATTTCTCCCAGAAAACAAAATTTGAGAGTACCCGTAAAGGTTAAATACCAAGGAGTGATGAAAATAGTGTGAAGAGGTACAGTAGGAGCTCTTTCCCCCTTTGTGTTTGTCTTTATTTCCTTAACTTTTTTTTGACAGGAACACTTAGTCCAACTTCCCTTTCGCATTTCAGAGGTTGGTTACATGAGAGGTTTGCGGCATCTGAACTCACGAATTTCTGAACCCTGAAACTCCGAAATACGGATCTCACCTTACCTTTTCAGAACTTCGGGAAATGTTTTGCGTTGTTGCTTGAGATTTGAAACCGCGAAACCACGAATTCTGAAATCCTGAAAACATGGGTCCCACCTTTACCTTTTTGGAACTTCGGGAAATGTTTTGAGTTGTTGCTTGACATTTGAAACCCCGAATTCTGAAATCTCGAAAATACGGGTCCCACCTTACCTTTTCGGAACTTCGGGAAATGTTTTGCGTTGTTGCTTGACACTTGAAACCCCGAAACCCCAAATTCTGAAATCCCAAAAATACGGGTCCCACCTTTACCTTTTTGGAACTTCGGGAAATGTTTTGCGTTGTTGCTTGACATTTGAAACCCCGAAACCCTGAATTCCAAAATCCCAAAAATACGGGTCCCACCTTTACCTTTTCGAAACTTTGGGAAATGTTTTGTGTTGTTGCTTGACATTTGAAACCCCAAAACCCCGAATTTCGAAATCCCAAAAATACAAGTTCCACCTTTACCTTTTCGGAACTTCGGGAATTGTTTTGTGCTGTTGTTTGGCATTTGAAAACCCGAAACCCCGAATTCCCAAATCCTGAAATATGGATCTCACCTTACCATTTCAAAATTTCGGGAATTGTTGTGTATTTGTATTTGACTGCTGAACTCGTGAAATCCTGAACTCCGAAATCTCGACATGCTGGTCACTTTTCACATTTTTGAAAGTTTGTATATGCTATGGTTTGGGTACTTGTACTCACCCTGAAACCATGATGGGCGAGTCCCACTTTCCTTTTCACCTTTCAGGAATTGTGGTGTGTGGATCCCAAACCCCGAAATCCGGATACACTGGACACTTTTTGCAAGTTTGTATATATTGTTGTTTGGGCACTTGAACTCATGAAGTCCCGAACCCCGAAACCCTGAAGTACCGGGTCCACAGTCTTCCCTCTTTCTCACATTTTTGGCAAACAACGTGGCCCCTTTATTTCATTTGGTGTTCGACACTTATAATCGCCGAAACCCGTTTGACCTCTGTTATGTTTCACAAACTGTAGGAACCTAGAAGAAACTTATTGTTATGGGAACAAATCTAACAATGTAATGAATGAACTGGTAAAAGAACATTGAAGAGTCTTCATCCCGGATAGAGGTATGGGAGTAACAAACTGTTTTACAAGTAGCATGAATTGCAAATAGAGGGTAATTATTTTTATGTAGGGTTGTGGTCATAAAACCCCAAAGTTGTTTGTATTGTTAATATTGTAGTAGTGTTATAGGTACTAGAAGATAAGAGAGTATTTATAATTTTTAGGATCTTAATTAAACATTGAAGTGATGAGTAAATAATCATTATATCATTGATTAGAAAACTTAAGTTGAATGGTAAGGATAGTCGATGACAGTAAGGACTCTAACTAACCTTCAAACTCAATCCTTTTAACAGAAATCTTACTTGCTTGAGATCTCGAAACCTTTCAAGGATAAATGTACAAATAAATTTTTTTTTTATGGTGATTTTTTGAGGTACATTACATATGGTATCAGAGAAAAAGTTACAACATTGGGCCTAAACAGGGCCACATTAATTGCTTAGTATATATTCTGATTTATGAAAAGATAATAAATCTTGTGGATTACAAACAAAAAGCTTTTCTATTTTATGTTGAATAATGGCAGCCCAAGAAGGTGTAGAAATCAGGGTGGAAGAGAATCTGCAACAAGGACCTCTTGGAGATCCAAGACATAACAATCATGGAAGCTCACCCACAGAGGTGTTGGAAACAATGAGAAACCTTATTGTTGAACTACAAGTTTTCAAGGCCGACAATGAAAAATTAAAGAAGGCACAGCAGGAACAATAAGAGATAAATGAAGTCCTGCTACGTAGTATAGTAACCAAGAAAAGTCCAAAAGATGATAACCAGGAGGAAAAGGTCAACAAAAGGGACTCCAAGAATTCTGGTGCAAAAATGAAAAAAGGAGACAGTTCGTCTAAAGGGACACCTTCAGCTGAAGACAAAACCATACCAGACAGAAAAAGAAAACAAATAGACCACCTTGAAGGAGAATTTAAAAACATTAAACCAGCTACTTTTGATGGAGAATCCAGGATAGGAGAAGAAGTCGAGGCATAGTTGTTGGACATCAAGAAATACTTCCAAATCTACAACTATTCCAGCAACATGAAGGTCATAATGACCATCTACAATCTGAAGGGGAGGGCCAGCATTTTGTGGCAGGACCTGAAATTGGTCAAGGGCCTAAAGGAGAAACAATTGGAATTGTTCGACTTTAAGAAGTATTTTAAGAAAAAATACCTTTCTGAAAGCTATTGTGAAAGGAAGACGAAAGAATTCTATGAGTTATGACTCGGACAAATGACGATGGAGGACCTTATAAATAAATTTCTGGAACTACTAAGGTTTGTACCATACATCCAAGAGGATAAGGTAAAAATCCAGCGATTCTTAACCTGTTTATACATATCATTTCAGTCAAAGAGGTTTTCTAAGGGAACAATTCCTTTGGGTAGGGGCCTGTCGGCTACATCTATGATCTCTATGCTTTCTTTCTTAGCCAATAGGTTTATTCGGGCTTAAGATAACTCTCCCCCATTCTGAAGAAAGTGGAGAAGTTGACTATCATTTTCAAAAACTTGCCAATGTTCCATGTTGTCAGGTAATGAAGGCCTGAAGTTGAATTCCACCTTGTAGAAACCGATTTCTTTGGAAAGTTCTAAGTTTGAAGCGAAAACAACAAGACTATCTTCCAAGTGATCTTCTTCCCTATGGATGGCCTCAATGGAAAAGTTGTTAAACCATTTTATCGCATCCCAAACAAAATATCTATACTTGTTTAGCCTTGTGTTTTTTGCAGAAAACTTCCTATTGACTTGTGAAACGATTAGGTTTGAGTCCCCTTTTACGTGCAAGTTCTTAATGTTCATGTCAATGGCCAGGTTGATTCCTAGGATAAGGGCTTCATACTCAACAATGTTATTTTTGCAGTCAAACTCAAGTATGTATGAAAAAAGGGTGGTCTCATTATCCGACGACCTTAAGACTATTCATCCACCTGAGCCCGTACTTGAGTGTGCACCATAAAAATCTAGGCCAGAAGATCCTTATTTTCTTTCTTCATTTATGAAAGGGGAATCCACCAGAATAAACATGTTGTCTATTCCTGCTTCCAGAACATGATGTTTTACTTTGTCATGAACCAAAATATTTTCAGTTTTGGTACTATCTTGGAGAGACAGTTTCTCATTAACTTTGTTGATATCACACCTCATTTTGTCCAGAGGTTCTGCAAATATCCGCTGAAAGTATTGTGAGAATTTCATTTCGACCAACTCTGTGGCTTGCTTCTTTTCTAATTCCAGGATCTCATCTAGTGGGAAAGGTGTTTTTTCTAATGTTTTCTCTCTCTATCTTCTTCTAACACGTTGATCATGAGACACGCTTCCCTATTAGTTTATTTCTCTCATTCCTCTTGTAGGTAAATTTTGACATCTAAGGGAAGTTCTTGTGAAACAAAGTCATCAATATGATTAATCTGAAGATCCTTCTTGGGGTTCTCTTCTTCTTGTATGAGAGAGGTGGCTTTCACATGCTCTCTCTTGAGCCTCTAACATAGTAGTAGGAAGTTCCCTAATCAGGCCCCCATACAGATCTTTCATAGTTGATATATATATCTTTAGAATGGAATCTTGAGGAGGTTTCAAATCCCGGGGAAAACATATTATGATGGTGTTAAACCTATCGTTGAAATCCCTTGTATATTCCCTTGTTTTTATTTTGTATTTGTGGAGTTGGTTACACAAGGATTGGTAATCTCTCTTTTTCTTGAATGTTTTGGTGAAATGTTCTTGAAATAATTGTCCCTGGGAAAATGTTGTCAAACCAATCCTTGTTCTTCCCAACAAAAGTGTAAGATAAAATTTTCATCAAGATATCCTCATGTTGGTCACAGGATTCCAAAATACACACGAAAAGGTACAAGTGATCTCTCGATTCAGTAAGGACCTCCCCCAAAAAGATGGGTAGCCATTCTTTGAAGTCCTTTGGGAGTTTATGAGGGGATCCAAGGATCTTTGTTATGTCCAAGGGTTTGTGTGTCTCTTTTTTTTGCAGACTCCAAGTAACGCTTGGCGAGGTGGGTATAGGTGAAGGCGGAGGTGTGGAAATAGAAGGTGAGGATGGAGGGCTAGGAGAGGTAGAGGATAAACTATGAGGGACAGGGGACTTTGGGGGACTAGGCCTTTTGGGTGGTGCTTTACAACCCATGGAGGGTTTTTTGGTTGCGCATTTCTTCGGTGGCATGGTGGAGTCTCCACACAATCGTTTTAGGAAAATATTTGCTGATAAGGCTTGAAGGGAACGTCTTTGGGTGGATTCACCACGAAAGATAAGGGAAAGGCTTTGGGATAGCTCACCAAAGTGTCGTTAGGGTACGAAGAATATTCAAAATATTCCTTGGAAATGACACCAAAATGTTATAGAGCAAGTTGTAGGTTGGGAAAACCATGACCCAACCACAAATAAAGTGTTAAAACTTGGGAATCCTACACCCAATTTCACCTCGATGTAGGTCCTTCACTTCAAGGGTGACAAGGTCACTCCAGGGAGGTGATCTTGGTGACCCTAGGGGGATTTAGATGGATATGGAGGGAAATGGAAGTGAATCCCTTATAGGTAGAGTCTAAGTGGAATAAAAGGAGGGAAAATATGCCTTGTAGGTCAAGTAATTGTTTCCCCACAGGTATAGTACTTCTTCGTTTGATTGTACCTTCCCAAGACACAAGAAAAGACACTTTGCAATGATATATGTTAGTTGGATCAGAAATTTAATCTTGTTGTCGCTAATTTGCATAAACAGATAACATTGTATATCAGCAATTAAATGGTATTACAATCTTCTCAATAAATGATAGAGATCAAGTAGAAAGTACAAGAGAAGGACTAGTAAATGACTAGCTAAACTCAACATGAGAAACCAATATTCTAGCATAAAAACATAAGGTTGTTGTAAACACTTGTCTACAGAAATGTATATCAGCCTTATGGCTGTAACATTCAATGTATTACAGAAATAAAATCAGCCACTGAAATCTCCTCAAACTTTTCCAAAAAGTGCATTAGACCAAAGGGAGTAAGTGTGCAAACTTTGAGCAAAATCCAATGGTTGATAAGAGAGTTATTCAAGAAAATGAGTTAGGTTTTATGCAACCCTAATGGATGAAGATACAATTTTGTAACAGAAGAAATAATTATCCCCTTGATGGGGATGCCTTAGTGGTTGTGAGGTGCCCAAGGCACAAGGAGTAGAATCCACTTTGCAAGAAGTAAAAATGACCAAAATTCACGTTTCCCAATCAAATATTTTATTTCTCCAATGCCATAATAAATGACTAGTGCCTTTAATATTGGGGTAATGGGGTCATGAAAAGAAAGATCTATAAAATCTACCTCCTTGGGGGTGTAATCGGTTTTACTTCCCAAGGCAAGTTTCTCTAGCTAGGGTTTAAGCTAAAAGGGTGTGTGCGCTTATAGTTCTCTTAGCAAACCCTAGTGTAATTAATGAGATGAAGAATAAAGT
This sequence comes from Picea mariana, assembly GCA_032191745.1. Taxonomy (NCBI): domain Eukaryota; kingdom Viridiplantae; phylum Streptophyta; class Pinopsida; order Pinales; family Pinaceae; genus Picea; species Picea mariana. Next base: position 23,918 of record JASDQU010504499.1, on the reverse strand, counting down.
GATGAATTCTATGGTGGGGTTGTATGCCCTTATAATTCCCACGTAGTTCATAGAACAATAACCTTGAATTGAAACAAATGATAGAAAGAGAATAAAAACCATACCAATTCAAGGGAAAATGCCAAGATAATCCACCACAATAGCAATAGATAGGCCTTCCAAGGCTAGCACTTCACTCCCATAAACAATAAAATCAAGATACAACCATAACAAGTTCTAAAGAGATGAAAGAGAAAAATATAGATGAAAATTTCAGACCAATTTCTCTCACAATGAGGAACAGTTATGTTAAAATAAGATCTTATGATCTCTTATTTATACAAATGTCACCAAGGAGACTTATCCATAAATTAAGGGGTAAAAACAAGATTAGGGGTAAACAACCCTAATCTTTCCCCATTTAAAAATTAATTCATTTAAAATTCACTTTTTCACATAAGAAAACCCTAATTTTAGAATGATGTCACCCCTTTAGGGCATGTTTCTCCACTTTGAGGAAGTTGTTGGTGTTGGAGAAGAATAGGTAGGCCTCCCAGGGTCACATGTCAAGAATCAAGATGATATCATTAGGGTGAAGACACTCTTCTCCTCAAAACATCCAAGTGTAAATGAGTGTCACCTCACCACCAAGATCTAACCCCTCTAGGTGACATCATGTCTCTAGAAGTGACGTTTTTACTCTCCTAGGAAAAAAAAATGGCATGTGGGGGATAGGATATGTTGTCCAAGTCCTCTTTAAGGCCTTCCCAGTTTTATCTCTATCATCTGGAATGTGAGCCCCTAACATCCAACCAGTGGGCTTATAGCCTCATGGAAGCCCAAGCTAAGATTTTTCTCCCAAAATTGTCCACCAGCTAGATCCTGCAAATACAAATGAGCATGCCCTCTAAGGATCTCAAGTCATAAAATCATGATAAGTGAATCCAATCAATAAATAATCCATCTAAGAATGTGCATCAAATATCACTATATACAACAATTAACTGCTCAAAGACACTATGCGACTTGTCAATCTTGAATATGGGAGGGTTGACGAGGTGTCCTATTGGGTAGATCTTTCCCTAGGTCAATGAGAGTTTCCAATAGATCCCTCTCTAAGCCATGTAAATTGGATAAAGTGGTTGGGGTCAAGACTCAATGGGCATAGGGATCATGACATACAAGGGGTCCTAGTTTCTCATTCATGGGTTCCTTTGTAGACGATGTGTGCTACCTTCATCCGCAATGCACATTTTCCAATCCCATAAATTTCCCTTTATCTTTCTTTCTTTGTATTGTATTTAAATATAGAATAAGGAGAGATTGAAGGTCACTTACCTGGTGTGGTCACCAGATGATGGCAATGCCATCCAAAAACACCTAGTGGAAATGAGGAGGTTGGCTCGTGATGAGACCCCCTTTCTCTCAACCATGCAAATGAGAGCCATTACCCTGGTTTGGTGACCAGATGATGGTAATGCCATACCACTAGATATTCATGGACATGATATTTCATCTCGTGATAAGACCTCCTATCCTTCAACTAACCTTTTAAGCATTCTTTATAATATTGTGGGTCCCCTTTACTCAAAGATAAACATTTTATTTCTTTCTTAGGTGATCCCTGGGCGAAGCATCTAGAAGGTTTATATAAGGATTTAATTTTTTACCCAACATAAACCCCTTTGGGCCTTCATTCCCTTCTTCCCATAGGATGAGGGACCACCACTTCTTGTGTCAATATACCCTAAAATCCCAATAGATAAGGAAATGGATGGGAATAATAATGGAAAGTAGTAAGTATGGTCGGGAAAGGTATGATGGCTCATCAAGGGATTTCCCAGTAGAAAACGCATCCCTAAGAAAGACCACTTACTAGGGAACAATTTCAACCACCAAGGTGAAGCAGGGAAAAAAGCATAATGTCCAAGCATATATCATGAAATCTAGAGAAATCTAAGATACAACATAATCAAATGGCTTGAATATTGAAATGATGCTCACCATAATACTAACTTGTACCTCATGGAGCAATTTCCACTACCTTCCGGAAGCCAACTAATGTGGTAGATGCCATGTGCAAAAAATGTGACCATTTGTGGTGGTGAGTGGGTTTTCCATCTATGAAAAGGGTATTGTTGGTCATGTAGTCTCTCAACACTCCATATCTGAAACATGAGGGACTCAAGACATCATCTCTTTATTTATCCACAAAATGGGGATAACAGGGCTATTGCAAAGTGTGAAACCATATCATCCCTTCTTGAGATTGATCATTGTGGATTGCATCTCTACAACCCTAACTATTTCCTTGTTCAGGTTTCCAAGTCAATCTAATTGATTCCCTAATTATCTACTAGTGAAGCATTTCATTGCTCATTACATTTATTGGTCCATAGTAGTTTTAGACTTGGAAAGAAAATGGTCATCATGTTTCCTCTCTCCTGGATACACTTTAGATAGGTTTCAAAGGTGGAACCAAGGCTAAAAAAAAAGTCCACAACCATAGGAGTTAAACCTACAAAACGAAAATCATCAACAAGTATATTGTACTCATTAGAAATAAGGAAAATCAATCATTCTCACATACCAATCTCATAAAATGTAACCAAAAGAAACCATTGCAAGCTATTAGTCAACACACCGTCATTACCTATAAAAATGGTCAATTTAGTATATATCATGATGAATAGAAAAACTACGACGTTCCAAGGGGGTAATTAGTTATACAAGAATGAATATAATGGATTAATTCAGGAGACAATCAATTACAAAGTAAGAAGATGTAATAATTAGTAATATTCATGGAATAGGGCATCATAGAACCATTATCAAATATGATATTATAAGAGACTATCAACTACAATAAGTTGGAGAAGTCAGAATAAGAACACTTGGAATCAAAGGAAAGAAAATAATGCAACAATCAACTATCAAGGATTAAGATTGAAAAGAATTGAATTTGGATGTATAGATCATCGTCAATGGAAACAAGAGAGATAGAGTATAAGGAAATTGTATTACTTGGTTTGATCATATGTAAAACCTTAAACTACACAGATTTAAGGACAATTTTTTGAATAAGAGTACTATTATATGACCCCATGGGGGGTATACATGGGGTAAATGTATATGTAATAGTGATGAACCTAATAAATAGATCACATGTACAATGAGTGACAATACATATATATAATGGTGACTATAGTCATCGTTGAGATATGAACATGTGATTTGGAATTAAACGACACAAATATAAGGACAAGTTTTTGAATAAGAGTACTATTATATGACCCCATGGGGGGTATACATGGGGTAAGTGTATACGTAATAGTGATGAACCTAATAAATAGATCACATGTACAATGAGTGACAATACATATATATAATGGTGACTATAGTCATCATTGAGATATGAACATGTGATTTGGAATGTATGAATTAATTAGGGTATTTGGAGGAGATTATTATATTCTATAAGGAGTTATTAGGTAACTCATCTCTATTATCTCTTTTGGGTTTGTGCTCCACACTCACATATTTTGTACATTGTGTGTGTTTGGTTTATTATGCAATTTTAAGGATTTGGTATATAATGCAATTTGGTCTACTAAAATGGGAGATGGGGAAGCCAGTGATGGGAAAGGCACACTGGTCTCTCTACCTGAGTGTTGCAAAGACACACTATTAAACAATTAACAAATACACATGTGCAATAAACCAATTCAATCAACAACCATGAATAGGTTATACATTACCAAACATTTCTTGATGCCCTTTCCATGACCACCCTTGTGTTTGTAATACTTCATGAAAGTGTCCCATGTGTCTACCACAAAGTGAATCTCTAGCATATAAACCATTGGAATTTGCTACTATAATTATGAAGTGAGAATAAATGGATTTTAGTTAAGAATTCAACTAAATGAATACCTCCATGGAGGTAGTAAGGGGGGCACTAGCCACATCAACATTTTAGGTTGCAAAGAAGGAGATAACAACTACAAGTTCAACAAATATATATTGGTGATAGATATAACCACAATGAGAAAATGTGAACAAAATTATTCAACTACTTGCAAAAAATAGAAAAAGAGGTTAATACCTCTTACCTAGTTTGTTTGGTTCCCAGTATTGCCAATGAGAGGGAATCCACCAATAATACCCAAACTCAATGCTAATTTCTTTAGAGAATTTGAAATCCATAAGTCTTGGGTAGGTTTTCTCTGGAAGGAATGGTCATGATTTTTGCTTAGCAATAACACTAAGGCATGGATGTGAAGAGTGAGGTGCACTCACTAGAAAAATTGCTTTTTTAATTGAGGACAAATATAATGTGTGTGTTTTTTAGTGAAGCAAAATTTGCACACATTTTAGTGAAGAAAAAAATGCATGTGCATTCCTTAAACCTACCCTATGTGTCAAAGGATTTGTCACACTAGATCATCCGCAAACCTAGCTTCTAAAAAAGTATTTACATTATGGATTTTTATATAGTGAGCATGTTTTTAAGACCTTGAATCCCATCTAAAATGTCCACCAACTTTGTCCACTCACAAATAGAGTTAAAAAACTTTTTATGGTATCCTTTGCTCTTATCCTAAGCTTCTTTATTGCACCACAATTTCTCTTATAATCTAGATAATAATATGCACAATTCTGATGCAAGAGCGTCGTAAGCAGCCAACCAAGAGAGCATGAAGGCAGAAGACGGCTCGAGGAGCACAACACACATTTTACATGTTTTGAAATGTTTTTGAAAATTAAAGAGAGGATATTAATGTAATAGCTGGAAGCATACTTACATTTATGTCAAGGTATTGTGAACAGACCTTGAGAGTTTCTCTCATTTGTATTATGTAGAGACATTTATGCGTAGTTAATGGAAGTAGGTAGATTTGAATTATAGATTAGACAGTTTAGAGAATAGGATGGAAAATGGATATAGACACCCTCGCCTTTGTACCATTATATTGTTGTATCATTAGCATAGAGAAGAAGGAGAGAGCTGTAATAGAGAACTAGAAAGGAGAACCCATGTACAAGAGCTTTGAATTAATATATGAAGCTTTGAATCAGATTCATGGTGTTATGATGTTCATTGTTTACATATGTTGAATGGTATGCCTACAATTGTTTTATTCTCGTTGTTATGCATTTTTTGTTAATCTGTGTTAAATGTATGATTTCATGTTGAATGTATGAAGTCTGAGAGAGAAGAATGAGTTTCAATTATTTCTCTTCCTAAGAGAGAGAGTTCCTACAAGGCGTGCAGTGAAATGTCTGCAAGGAGTGCGTTGACAAGGGTTCTGAGTTTTATCTCAGAAAACCTAGGAGAGATATCGTTGTTCTCATTCTAGTAGAAGTATAGGCGATGCCTAGAAGCCATGCAAGGTGTGCACAGGCTAGTTGAGGCCTTAAACTTATCAACTAAGGTTGAAAGAGGAAGGACTACTATTGCAGAAAGTGCACAGAGTCGAGAGGTCAAATACCCAGGAGTATTTGAAAGATTTCAGCAAGGAGTGCGTGCAGGAGTCCTTCAGAGTCTTGAGTTGTCAAAGAAATCTCAGGAGGGTTAATGCCTTTGAAGTGTTCAAAGGAAGATGGAGAGATGAACTAGCGTGCAGAATTTAAGTCCCAGAAAAAAAACACCAAGATCGTTTGGGCCAGAGGTTCTTGGGGAAGAAGTCGAGCGGTCAGAATTCATCGAGGAGAACTCCTGAAGTCGCGAGGACCGTAGGATCCATAGGAGCTGCAAGGTGGATAAGAGTTCGATGAACCCATCTCGTTGGATTCAATATTCAAGGAGGACCGTTGATCGTGACCAATTGGGGCGCCATGATCATTTCGGTGTTTCGGGCTTTGGAACGTGGAAGTGCAGGTCAAAACCTTTGGTCTCGCACATTCCCGAATCATGAAATGGATCATCACACGTGGAGGTGAGTAGTGGAATTTTTGAAAATTTGGAAGTCTGGATTTCGGTACTTCGGAGGTCCTGACAACAAGGAGTTGGGGCATAGTGGAGTGAAAATATCAAATTCATGGGTTGCGACTGGACTTGGCATGAATTTTGGGATTTTGGCACTTCAGATGTCAAAAAACAGAGGAGGTATCATTCTAGGATCGAGAGTCTCAAACTCCCAGTGCCCGAAATCCCAAAATAACGAACGGCAGTCTAAGGCTTATTCAAGTCCCGAAAGTTGGAAATATTTTGAGACAGGTGGCAAGAGTCCATGGTAGAGATAGAGGATAGTGGAGTGGATAGGTGGTGTGTCCTCATTACATAGGTGGATCCCAACCTTGTTGACCATTTTGGGGTTTTCAAGGTTGAAGGGCAGGGAGCCTTGCATCCAGAAATCGCGAAATCATGAACCCCGAAGTCCCGATTCGGCGAAGGGCATGATATTATTGTGGTCAGGAGATCAGGGTGATGCCTTGTGTTTAATCACGCGATCATACCTATAGGGACCTGTGGATAACCCTGTTGTGTGTGTGTGGGATTTCTTGAGGAGGAACCGAAGAGTCAATTTGACTCAGGGGCAGATTTGGAATGATCCTATGTGGATCTTGACCCGAGGGTCGGGGGTATACATTAAGTGGTATCAGAGCTTGATTTTGTCTGTATATCTCAGGCAAAGGGAGCCATAAGAGAAGGAGTACTCTGATATGCATTAAGTGGTATCAGAGCTGCAGAAAAAATTCTTTGCTTTATGTAGCAGAGAAAAGAGGAACATTTTACAGCCATGCTGCCAAGGAGAAGAGACAGGCCAATGCCAATGCCTAATCCAACAGTGGAAAGAGAAATGCGTGAATTATGTGCCAGGCTTGATGCCATGGAGATAGCACAGAGGCGCATAGTTGATGCTGGGGATATCAACGAGGCTGACAGTGAAAATGAAGATGGAAACGAAGGAGATTAAGTTGCAGTCGAGGATGTTGCGAATGAACGCCTATTCAGGGTTGTTGCAAGGATAGGTTCCATAGCAAAAATGGACATTCCCATGTATGAGGGAAACCTGGATGTTGAAGAGCTTCTAGACTGGATTAGAGCTCTGGATAAATACTTCGACTATGAGGATGTCGAGGAAGACAAGAAGATCAAACATGTCGTTATCAGACTTAAAGGCCATGGAGCACTATGGTGGGATGAACTGCAGGCTGGCAAACGCTGCAAGGGAAAGAAAAAAATCAAAAGCTGGGATAGAATGGTTTCAAAGATAAAAGCTAAATTCATACCCAAGGATTATCAAATCACTCTGTTTCAGAGGATGCAGAATTTGAGACAGAAGCTGATGCCAGTGAAGGAATACATTGAAGAGTTCTACAAGATAAACATCAGAGAAGGTCATCAGGAAAGTGATGATGAAAAGGTTTCCAAATACATGAATGGTCTGCGATATGACATTCAATATGAGATGAGCATGATGACCCTTCAGACTATAGAAGATTCTTATCAGATGGCTCTGAAAGCTGAAGAGAAGCTGAGCCAAAAGCAAGGTCAAAGAGGTCGAGGCAGAAGTCAAGCCAGAGGTAAAACAATTTCCCAAGATAGAACTCAAAGATCTAAAGAAGAGGGGAAGAAACCTCAAACTCAACATGAGAGAGGTGGAAGTTCACAGAGAGGGTAGTATGCTGATAGAAATACTTTTCCTCGAGCTAGAGGAAGAAGAAGAGGCAGAGGCGGTGAAGTAAAGTGCTTTGTCTGTGGAAAGATCGGACATAAATCTTATGAGTGTCCAGATAAGAAGAAACATGGTGGTGAAAATCACATTGCTGAAGCTCAAGGACAGAATGTTGAGGCATAATATGATGAGGGAGGAAGATCCTTAATGATGAGGAAAGTTCTTTTGAAGTCGGAGAAGGAGACAGAGAACCCAGCCCAAAGAAACAGTTTGTTTAGGACTGCTTGCAAAACTAAAGACAGGGTATGCAAAGTCATAGTGGATAGTGGTAGCATAGACAATCTCGTATTTACAAAGATGGTAGAAAAGATGGAGCTGGAGACTGTTGTACATCCAAGCCCATACAGAGTTTCATGGCTACAAAAAAGACATCAGGTAAATGTCACTAAACAATGTTTAGTTGAATTTAAAATAGGAGGATATAAGGATGAAATATTATGTGATGTCATTCCCATGGATGTTTGTCATCTATTGCTAGGTAGACCGTGGCAATATGACAGGAACGTGGTTCATGATGGGAGAAAGAACACATACACCCTGGAGAAGAATGGTAGGACTCACATGTTGTTGTCGATTAAGGATAAATAAGTGAAAACAGAGGTGAGCAACATTGTACTTCTCATGAGTGGGAAGGAACTTCTTAAGGAGGTTAAGAAGAAGGAAGACACACAATTTATTGTGGTCAAGAAGCCTAAAATGTTTTTGACCAGTACAAGAATAGATGATTTACCAGAACAAGTCCAGAAGTTGCTAGAAGAGTTTGTTGATATAGTAGTGGACGAACTACCTTGTTTGTCGCCACCGATCAGGAGTATAAGACATCACATTGATATTATACCTGGAGCCAGTTTATCAAACAAAGTATCATACAGATTGACGCCGTAGGAAAATGAGGGAGTCAAGAGATAGGTCCAAGACTTAATGGACAAAGGATTGATTAGAGAAAGCTTGATTCCATGTGTTGTTCCAATAGTGCTCAGCCCAAAGAAAGATGGGGGCTGGAGAATGTGTACAGACTCAAGAGAAATCAATAAAATTACCATAATATACAGATTTCCATTGCCAAGGATGGATGACTTGATGGATTTCTTGAGTGGAGCAAGATTCTTTTCAAAGATTGATTTGAAAAGTGGGTATCATCAGATTCGAATGAGAGAAGGTGATGAATGGAAGACAACATTCAAGATGAATGAGGGGCTATATGAATGGATTTTCATGCCATTTGGATTAATGAATGAACCCTGTACTTTCATGAGGCTGGTGAACGAAGTCATGAATGATTTCATAGGGAAATCCGTCATTGTATATCTTGATGATATATTAATTTTCAACAAGACAAAAGAAGAGCACTTAAATCATTTAGTTGCAGTAATGAGGAGATTACAGCAAGAAAAAATATTGATTAATGTGAATAAATCGTCATTTATGAGGACATAACTCATTTATTTGGGTTTTGTTATCTCTACAAATGAGTTGAAGATGGATCTAGAAAAGGTAAAAGCAATTAAGAATTGGCCATCTCCGAAAAATGTGTTTGAAGTTTGAAGCTTCCATGGATTGGCAAGTTTCTACAGGAAATTCATCCGAAATTTCAGTGGGATTAATGCACCAATGATGGATATGGTGAAGAAAATACACAAATCTTTTCATTGGATGGAGGAAGCAGAGAAGAGTTTCAATCTGCTGAAGAAGAAGATCACGGAGCAACCAATTCTGGTTTTGCCAGATTTTAGCAAGACATTCCAGGTCAAGTGTGGCGCGAGTGGATTTGAAATTGGAGCGATCTTGAGCCAAGACAATAGGTCGATCGCATATTTAAGTGAGAAACTAAATGAAGCAAAGATCAAGTACTCAACATATGACAAAGATTTTTATGCTGTCATACAAGGACTGAAGAAATGAAAACATTATTTGGTTCCTAAAAAGTTTGTTTTGTACAGTGATAATCACGCTTTACAATTTGTGACTCAACAGGAGAAGTTGAACCAAAAACATGTTAAATGGGTTGAATTCATGCATAATTTTACTTTTGTGACTAAGCATATTTCTGGAACTACTAACAAAGTTGTTGATTCTTTGAGCAGGAAATGTTTGCATATGCAGGAATTCAGAGTCAAAACTTTGGGTTTTGATAACCTCAAAGAAATGTACAAGGATGACCCAGATTTTAAGGAAGCGTATGAGGCATATGAGAATCCAATTCTCAGAGAAAGGAGCTAGTGGACCGAATATATGATCCAGGATGGATTATTATTCAAGGGCAATCACCTATGTATTCCAAAATGCTCCATCAAGGAGAACCTGCTGAAGGAAAACCATAGTGGAGGATTGGTCAGACATTTCGATCATGATAAGATGTTCTCAAAGTTAAATGGCTCATATTTTTGGCCAGGGATGAGGACAGATGTTAAGAAATTCGTGGATAGATGTAGAATTTTCCAGCACACAAAAGGGAAAAGGCAGAAGACAGGGTTATATCAACCATTACCCATACCAGAAAGGTCATGGGACGCAGTGAGCATGGATTTTATATTGGGATTGCCAAGAACACAGAGAGGTTGTGATTCAATATTTGTAGTGGTGGATAGATTTTCTAAGATGGCACATTTCATACCATGCCAGAAAACCAGCGACACAACTCATATTGCGAACTTGTTTCTCAAGGAAGTCGTCAGACTTCACGGCTTGCCAAGGAGTATTGTTTCTTATCGAGATACCAAGTTCGTAGGACATTTATGAAGGACTTTATGGAAGAAGTTGGGGACAAGTTTTTCTTTTATCTTAGCGTATCATCCTCAGACAAATGGATAGATAGAAATTGTGAACAGGAGCCTGGGATATTTGTTGAGGAGCCTAGTGACCGAACAACATAGTCAATGGGATCACATTCAGCCACAAGCGGAATTTTCTTACAATGATTCGCTTAACAGAAGCACAGGGTAGAGTCCATTCCAAATAGTATATGGAATGTAGCCAAGGGGAGTTTCTAAATTGAAGGGTTCAGAACAAAATGAATTCAGAAGTGTTAGTGTAGAGGACATTGCAGAAGCAATGAAGGAGCTTCACAGCCGAGTCAAGGAGTGGTTACAGAATTCAAACCAAGAGTATAAGCGCAGAGCAGATCAACATAGGCGAGAACTTCAATTTGAAGTTGGTGATCCAATTCTTGCACATCTGAGGAAGGAGAGGTTCCCAAGGGGAACATATAACAAACTGAAGATGAAAAAGATTGGACCGTGCAGAGTCACAAATAAATTCGGGGCAAACGCATATGAGATTGAATTACCCAATGGGATCGGAATTTCACCAATATTCAATGTTGTGGATTTGTACCCTTACAGAGCTGAAGAAGCAGGAGCAAAGGATGAACAGACAGAGGTTCAGTGGACCAAATAAATGCCTGTAGATGAAAATCCACAGATGGAAAGCATAATTCATAAGAGGGTTAGTAAAAGGACCAGGAGGAAAGAGTATTCTGAATACTTGGTCAAATCGAAAGGACATTCAGTTGAAGATGCTAGTTGGGAAGGTGAAGAAAAAATTTAGAAGCATGGACAAACCGTGCAAGAACTCATGAAAAGGAGGTCTTGGAAATTTTCAAGCGAGGGAGTATGATGCAGGAGCATCATAAGTAGCCAGCCAAGCGAGCATGAAGAAAGAAGACAACTGGAGGAGCACAACACACATTTTACACGTTTTGAAATATTTTTGAAAATTAAAGAGTGGATAGTAATGTAATAGTTGGAAGCGTACTTACATTTATGTCAAGATATTGTGAATAGAGCTTGAGTGTTGCTCTCGTCTGTAGTATGTAGAGACATTTATGCGTAGTTAATGGAAGTAGGTAGATTTGAATTATATATTAGACAGTTTAGAGAATAGGAGGGAAAACGGATATAGACACCCTCGCCTTTGTACCATTGTATTGTTGTATCATTAGCATAGAGAAGAAGGAGAGAGATGTAACAGAGAACTGGAAAGGAGAACCCATGTACAAGAGCTTTGAATTAATATATGAAACTTTGAATCAGATTCATGGTGTTATGATGTTCACTGTTTACATATGTTGAATGATATGCCTACAGTTGTTTTATTCTCATTGTTATGCATTTGTTGTTACTCTATGTTAAATGTATGATTTCATGTTGAATGTATGAAGTCTGAGAGAGAAGAATGAGTTTCAATTATTTCTCTTCCTAAGAGAGAGAGAGTTCCTGCAAGGGGTGTAGTGAAATGTCCGCAAGGAGTGTGTTGGAAAGGTTTCTGAGTTTTATCTCAAAAAACTCAGGAAGGATACCATTGTTCTCATTCCAGTAGAAGTATAGGCAAAGCCCAGAAGCCGTGCAAGGTGTGCGTAGGCTAGTCGAGGCCTTAAACTTATCAACTAAGGTTGAAAGAGGAAGGACTACTGTTGCAAAAAGTGCACAGAGTCGAGACGTCAAATACCCAGGAGTATTTGAAAGATTGCTGCAAGGAGTGCATGCAGGAGTCCTTTGTAGACTTGAGTTGCCAGAGAAAGCTCAGGAGGGTTAACGCCTTTGAAGTATTCAAAGGAAGACGGGGAGCCAAACTAGCGTGCAGAAGTTAAGTCCCAGAAAAAAAACACCAAGATAGTTTGGGCCAGAGGTTCTTGGGGAAGAGGTCAAGTAGTCAAAATTCACCGAGGAGAACTCCCGAAGTCACGAGGACCGTAGGATCCAGAGGAGCTGCAAGGTGGATAAGAGTTCGACGAACCCATCTCGTTGGTTTCAAGATTCAACGAGGATCGTTGATCATGACCAATTGGGGCGTCAGGATCATTTCGGCGTTTCATGGTTTGGAAGGTGGAAGCACAGGTCAAAACCTTTGGTATCGCACATTCCTGAATCGTGAAATGGATCATCGCACGTGGAGGTGAGTAGTGGAATTTTTGAAAATTTGAAAGTCCATATTTCGGTACTTCGGACGTCCTGTTGACAAAGAGTCGGGGCATAGTGGAGTGAAAATCTCGAATTCGTGGGTTGCGACTGGACTTGGCGTGAATTTCAGGATTTTTGCACTTCGTATGTCGAAAAACAGAGGAGGTAGCGTTTTGGGATCAAGAGTCTCAAACTCCCAGTACCCGAAAGCCCAAAATAACGAACGACAGTCGAAAGCTTATTCAAATCCTGAAAGCTGGAAAGCTTGTGCGACAGGTAGTAAGAGTCCATGGCAGAGACAGAGGACAGTGGAGTGGATAAGTGGCGTGTCCTCGTCACATAGGTGGAGCCCAACCTTGTTGACTGTTTTGGGGTTTTGGAGGTTGAAGGGTCAGGAATCTTGCATCCAAAAATCGTGAAATCATGAACCCCGAAGTATGGAT
>JASDQU010504498.1:81426-98230 GCA_032191745.1 Picea mariana | reverse complement strand
ATATATAATCTTGTAGCTCATTGCTTAGTTCTCAGCAGTTATTAAGGTTGTGACTCTAACCTTCTGACAGAGTTTTCACATAGTTCTTCCATGGGAAACTCCCTTAGCATGCAACTTACTTATTTCACGTCCATCACTATTTGTGATGGCCTCAGCCTTGAGTTAGCTTTAGTTGTTTACCAAATATTCCCTAAGGAATTTAAACATGATTCTCTATCATGCACCCAAATTATGTATCCATACATATTATGGTTTTGTTAACTTACATCCATGATGTTCTTAACCAGATGCATAATCAAACGTCTCTGTGTAGCTGCCATGGGTATATTTCACAGCCTACATATATCTCTATTCTAAAATTAGTCAACTCATGACTGTTCAAACTCATTCTTATGTGATCCTCAAGGCATAATCATTTTCCTCTTATCCTGACAATAGACCATCCTTGCTCATTTACTATTTCATTTATTTATACTCATCTTTCCTAAGGGAATGGAGTGCATTCCCTTAATCTATCACTCAAAACAAAAATTTCACGACTCTTCAAAAATTGAGTCAACCCTGCATCCATGGTATTCACTTAATATTGGCAAGTGCAATTCTTTCCTTACATATCACTCATCAAGGAAACCATACTGTGCCTTTAATATACATATATCCTTACATCATACATGTGCATCACTTTCAAATTTAATATCATTCATACCTAACCGGTATCACTATCAGGCTTCATATCAAGAAGCTTCACAATGCATTAAATCTATCAATTCAAGCATAAACACACACAAACCTAACCAAACATTCATCATGCAAGCTCATTGCTTCCACCCTTTCCATGTCATGCATGCACATGGGCATATCAGACTTCCAAATCCTCCTCCAAGGGTATTGCTACCATTCTTGTGAAAATCCTCATAAGGATAGTCAACACTGATTTTCCCTCTCAGTTGAGAGCTTGCAGTCATTCACACGTCATCCACATGGAAGTTGAATCAGACATAGTCATAACTAGGTTCCCTTTTCATACGATAAGAACTAGCAGGAAAACACTCTTGTCTCAACCTCTCTGAAACATTACCCAACTCATAAATACAATCTGGGCAATTATAACCATGCCCAAGGTAACATAATCAACCAAACTATCTTCCAACTATATCTATATGGCTACCATCTGTTAGCACTCCAGGAAACTCTCCTAGGCTGTAAGTCAGAGATGCCTGGTAACTCAACTTTTTTGGAAACTATTTTCTTAATAATGATGTGGTTTTTGGATCAAGATGAATATATAGGGGCTGGACTGTGTCTTTAAGACTGTCTAGTAATATCAAATATCACAAGGCCTTCTAAAAAATGCAATCAGACAAGGGTTGATGAAATAGAATAAAAGATAGTTGTTGAACCAGATTATACTCATGTAAAACAGTAAGCACAATGGGTTTAAAAACTAAGGCAATAACTTATGATTCTTAACTCAATCAATCAATTAGTGAGATGACAGTCACATGTAGATTGAATAAGAGCCAGCAAAGAAATCATTCACTCATAAGATATCACAGAACATAAAAGAAAGGTCTGAGAACATAGATGAAGGAATCTTGCAATGTTTCATATATTAAGAATGAGTCTTAGTTACAGTAGCAACATATAGAACCCAAGATCGAACCCTTGGTTCATATTCACCAATAGACTTTATAGTCTTTACATCAAGGATCAGATCCTATAAAAGAGGAATGAATCATACTTAAAATAGCTTAGAATCAAACTAATCAACAAAACAATAGGATAGATCCTACATAAAGGGAAATCAAACCATATATTAGTACTAATTCTTCGACATCTACTCTGTTTGAAAGATACCTAGAAATCTGGAGGTTATTGCTTCGAAATCTAGATTTAATCTTCTCATCGACCAACTGCCATGTAGAATTGCCAACTAAACCATCATATTCATCTTGTCATTTCTACTGGAAAACTGGAAAACTCTGCCATTTGCACACTTGTTGCTTGTAATTCTGGAAAGTTGTGATACTCTTCCCTTCAGATTTGGGATAAACTTCCAATTGTCTTTCACAAAGTTCCTGAGTAGCCATCAGTTTCATTGACAAGATTTTCCAAATCTGTACGTGGCAGAGAAAATGCTTGGCCCTTTAGCTGATGCCTGAGTAGAGCTCGCCTGACATCTACATCAGGTAAAGGAACATATATTCTCTTAACCAGTCTTCGAAAAATAGCATCATCTAGTTCTTGTGGCCTATTCTTTGCACCCATGATAATGAAACGATCATTGGGATTTGACATTACCCCATCAAACTGAATAAAAAACTATGATTTCAACCTCCTGCTAGCTTCATGCTCAGTAGTTGATCTTGCTGACATTATACTATCTATCTCATCAATAAAAATAACTGATAGCTTCCTTGCAACTACAATAGAAAAAAGATCTCTCATGAATTTCTTTCACTCTTCAAACCATCTTGATGTTAAAGAATATGTTGCAATGCTAAAGAATGTGGTTGTACATTCTCATGCAACGGCTTTAGCCAGCATTGTTTTTCCATTCTCAGAAGGCCCAAAAAGAAGTAAGCCTCGAGGAAGTTTTACAAGACTAGTGAAAAGGTCACTTCTTTGGGTAGGTGAAATAACCATTTCCCTCAAAGCTTGTTTTTCTTTTGAGAGTTCAGCAACGTCATCCCACCTAACTGCTGGACTTCTATCAACAAATACACTTTCTATTATTTCAAGAAGTTTCAAATCAACCTCTTTAAGATTGTTTCTATTGGCTTGAGAACTAGCAGCAAGATCGCCTGGGCCATTCATTATAGAAATATTGGGCTTGGGATTAGATATATTTTTCTTAGGCGTGACAAATTCTTAAGAACTGGTCGAGTTGCTAATCTAGTTAGCATTCGAGATTGCAGGGGCCTCGATACTTTCTGGTTTGATGATTCCACTACCGATCGATGTCTCAACTTTTTTAACCTCTCAACAACTTTGCCCTGTTATTTCAATATCTTTCCTTAATACTCCTTGATTTCCTCGGAACTACTGGATGAATCCAATGTAACCTGAGTAGACATAGCCTTTGAAAAAATAGCCCGTGCAATGGCATAATGCAAGACAGCTTCAGCAAGCAATCCCCATTCTTCTGTACTGATGGCCTTATTAATCTACTCTTTGTCCAATTCAAAATAACCCTTCAAGAAGTAGTTGCAGGCGTTGTGGCAAGTCTTCCCGTAGCTATTCCTAGCTCGCAGATGGCGTGGAGAAAAATATGGAGAGAATCACACATCCAGATTTTATATAGCTTTTCATATGAGACAAGCTGTGAAAAATCCATTCCAAAATCTACGCACGCAATGCCACAGGAAAGTTGCTTGGATGTTAGCCCAAAAGATGAAAATAATGCGCCCTGTTTGCTCCTGTGAATCCTAGTAGGTGATTGATCCGATCCTAACTGGACCTTGGTAGAAAGATTGATCATCCACATGTAGAAATTCACCCAGAGGTGAACCAGTTCCCCAAACAACCACCTCTTTTGCTCCAGAAACTTTTGGCTTCATGAAAACGACGAATCAAAGCAGGCAAAACATGAGAATTTTTTGGGATGAAAATTATCTTTTGGACCATAAAGATTAGTGGGCATGCCATAAATTGCATCCCATTTGTATTGGAGGTGATAAGATTGGCACGTCTTTATCCCAACAATCTTAGCAATAGCATACCACTCGTTAGTGAGCTCCAGAGGACCGGTCAAAAATGCTTCTTCTGTGATAGGTTGTGGGGAAAGATTTGGATAAATGCAAGAAGAACTCAGAAACAACAGCTTCTTCACTCCATTCCTATAGCTTGCATCGATCACAGTTGTTTGGATCTACAAATTAATCGATATGAAATCAGCAGAGTAAGTATTGTTGGCATGAATGCCTCCTTTCTCTTTTCCTGGGATTCCTTCAGACAAAAGAAAGAGCCATCGATCTGCTGTCAACAAAGTCACAAAACCCTGCAGCTCGATGAAAATCTCCCTCGATCGTGGCTTAGTTGGATTTGTTTGACTTGGCTGAGCGCATGGCTATAATTTTGCAGTTTGAATCTTTGTATTCTCGGGCACTTGGCATGTGTAATGATAGGCATCAACATCGGCACCCTGGACTTTACAATTTGACACCTTGTGATGCTGCGCTGGATTAACCAAATCCTCCACGCGTCCTTTTCATGTATAATTCAAGCAAATATCTCTTGAATAAAAATCACAACTCAGCCCTTTTGAATAAACATGAACATTTGGCGCGTGCAAGAGCACGATGATTTTAAATTTTAAACATAAGAGGGCTTTCGGTGGTTAAGAGCTTTATGCCATGTGCCTCTTATCCACTGAAACGGTCTGCTTTCGGTGGTTAACTAGTCAATTTGAAGACCCGCTTAACCACCGAAAACTGTAATTCCAAAATTTGAAAGCCAAGACCCAAAAGAACGATTTTCCCAACTTTACATTTCAGAAATAGACCATTTAATCTACACTAAAAAATTTAGAAATGAATTTTTGGACCTGATCTTATCTCCTAAATATTACCAAAATGACGGTGCTATTTTGGGAGATAAAATCTGGCTCTAGCTGGGATGGAGACCTCCTTGCGAGGTTTCCAAGAACCTAGTAGTTCCAGTAGCCTTTAGCATTGGGCATGGAGTCATTAATTCCTTAGCACTAATCCCTCTGCAAACCTGTAACTTTCATGCAGCCTGTTCTGCTTATTCAACAATAACTAAAAAAGATCTACGTGCCCATAAGAAGAGCTTATTTTTCTGTCTACTCCTACATCTAGCCAATAGAAGTATATTGAATAAGTAAAAGCATACTTCCAATGCAACCATATCAGAAACTGGTTTATAGTCATCATGATAGATCTTGACCCGAACAATAATAAAGACCATATTATGTAGAAGAAAGGTTTGAGCGGATGATAAAAACAATCTCCTTCTGAAAAAAATATCTTAACATTCATGCTGCTGATAGAATCCAAAATCTCAGCAATAGGGTCTTCAAAATCATAACATAATACCTCTTTGATTTGCTGCTCCAACTAACTGTGTTGCAGCTGCTCTTCGTTTCCTTCACAAAATTCAATGATGAATGTAGACTGCTTGATCTCTGCTGGAGGAAAATACAAACTGAATTTTTGATCTGAACCTTTCTACTGCCCTTCCTGCAAAGGTCTGCTGCAATATGTTTTTTTCTGAAAGTAGCCCTTTGTATCTGTTACAGATTCGAAACCTTCTCCTACAAATCTGTCAATCTGCTCAAGATCTTTAACATTTTCAGAGAGAAAAATCTGATCTTCATGACAACTTACAACAGTATATACGTTTGATATGATGTCAAAAGCATCACTAAGGTTGTCATAATGTTGATTATTGATCTCCTGATCATGATGAAGAGAATTTTATTCAACATCATACTCTTCATGAAGTTCTAATTTTGAAAGATGGAATTCATGACAACACTCGAGAAAAAGAAAATCAGCTGAAAAATGATCTTTACAAAACACATGAAAAGAAGAATGAAAATCTGCTAAAGAGATGATACTTGCATCCGGAAGAGACTAGCACCAGTCAAGAGCAATTCCTTCTAAAGAAAATTTGAATAGCTTAATTTGAACATCCTCATGTGCAATTTCAAGCCGGTCAATAAAGTCATGGAAATCCAGCAAATGTTCAGCTAGCACTTCCCACTTCTCTCCACGAAATATGGGAATACTACGTTCCCATTCATCTCTAGTAGGTACTGGATTAGGGAAACCAACAATACTTGAGAAATTGCAGAACGCATACCTCTTTGCTAAGATCTTATTCATTTATATACCAGTGGAGTCGCCAACAGATCCATCCTTCATGGAGTCGCCACTGAATTCATCCTTCATGGAGTCGCCAGATAGATAATTACAACCGAAATAATGTCCAGGATTTGTCTATCATCAAAGCTGGATCTATGTCATCTCCCAAGGAAGCTGAGCTTCAATCTCCTCTCCCCGGCAACGGCACCAATTTGTTAGCACTCCAGGAAAATCTCCTAGGCTGTAAGTCAGAGATGCCTGGTAACTCAACTTTTTCGGAAACTATTTTCTTAATAATGATGTGGTTTTTGGATCAAGATGAATATCTAGGGGCTGGACTGTGTCTTTAAGACTGTCTAGTAATATCAAATATCACAAGGCCTTCTAAAAAATGCAATCAGACAAGGGTTGATCAAATAGAATAGAAGATAGTTGTTGAACCAGATTATACTCATGTAAAATAGTAAGCACAATGGGTTGATCAAATAGAGTAGAAGATAGTTGTTGAACTAGATTATACTCATGTAAAATAGTAAGCACAATGGGTTTAAAAACTAAGGCAATAACTTATGATTCTTAACTCAATCAATCAATTAGTGAGATGACAGTCACATGTAGATTGAATAAGCACCAACAAAGAAATCATTCACTCATAAGATATCACAGAACAAAAAAGAAAGGTATGAGAACACAGATGAAGGAAGCTTGCAATGTTTCATATATTAAGAATGAGTCTTAGTTATAGTAGCAGCATATAGAACCCAAGATCAAACCCTTGGTTCATCTTCACCAATAGACTTTATAGTCTTTACATCAAGGACCAAATCCTATAAAAGAGGATCGAATCATACCTAAAATAGCTTAGAATCAAACTAATCAACAAAACAATAGGATAGATCCTACATAAAGGGAAATCAAACCATATATTAGTACCAATTCTTTGACAGCTACTCTGTTTGAAAGATACCTAGAAATCTGGAGTTGATTGCTTCGAAATCTGGATGTAATCTTCTCATCGACCAACTGCCATGTAGAATTTCCAACTAAACCATCATCTTCATCTTGTCATTTCTACTGGAAAACTGGAAAACTCTGCCATTTGCACACTTGTTGCCTATAATTATGGAAAGTTGGGATACTCTACCCTTCAGATATGGGATAAAATGCCACTTGTCTTTCACAAAGTTCCTAAGTAGCCATCAGTTTCATTGACAAGATTTTCCAAATTTGTACCTGGCAGAGAAAATGCCTGGCCCTTTAGCTGATGCCTGAGTAGAGCTCACCTGACATCTACATCAGGTAAAGGAACATATATTCTCTTAACCAGTCTCCGAAAAATAGCATCATCTAGTTCTTGTGGCCTATTCTTTGCACCCATGATAATGACACAATCATCGAGATTTGAAATTACCCCATCAAACTGAATAAAAAACTCTGATTTCAACCTCCTGCTAGCTTCATGCTCAGTAGCTGATCTTGCTGACATTATACTGTCTATCTCATAAATGAAAATAACTGATAGCTTCCTTGCAACTACAACAGAAAAAAGGGCTCTCATGAGTTTCTTTCACTCTCCAACCCATTTTGATGTTAAAGAATATAATGGAATGCTAAAGAATGTGGCTGTACATTTTGATGCAACAGCTTTAGCCAACATTGTTTTGCCATTCTCAGGAGGCCCAAAAAGAAGTAAGCCTCGAGGAGGTTTTACAAGACTAGTGAAAAGGTCACTTCTTTGGGTAGGTGAAATAACCATTTCCCTCAAAGCTTGTTTTTCTTTTGAGAGTTCAGCAATGTCATCCCACCTAACTGTTGGACTTCTATCAACAAATACACTTTCTATTATTTCAAGAAGTTTCAAATCAACCTCTTTAAGATCGTTTCTATTGGCTTGAGAACTAGCAGCAAGATCGCCTGGGCCATTCATTCTAGAAATATTGGGCTTGGGATTAGATATATTTTGCTTAGGCGAGACAAATTCTTAAGAACTGGTTGAGTTGCTAATCTAGTTAGCATTCGAGATTGCAGGGGCCTCGATACTTTCTGGTTTGATGATTCCACTGTTGATCAACGTCTCAACTTTTTTAACCTCTCAGCAACTTTGCCCTGTTATTTCAATATGTTTCCTTAATACTCCTTGATTTCCTCGGAACTACTAAATGAATCCAATGTAACCTGAGTAGACATAGCCTTTGCAAAAATAGCCTGTGCATTAGCATAATGCGAGATGACTTCAGCAGGAAATCCCCATTCTTCTGTACTGATGGCCTTATTAATCTCCTCTTTGCCCAATTCAAAATAACCCTTCAACAAGTAGTTGCAGGCATTGTAGCAAGTCTTCCCATAGCTGTTCCTAGCTCACAGATGGCATGGAGACAAATATGGAGAGAATCACACATCCAAATTTTATATAGCTTTTCATATGAGACGAGCTGTGAAAAAGCCATTCCAAAATATGCACGCAATGCCACAAGAAAGTTGCTTGGATGTTAGCCCAAAAGATGAAAATAATGCGCCCTGTTCGCTCCTGTGAATCGAAATTGGAACTAGCAGGTGATTGATCCGATCCTGACTAGACCTTGGCAGAAAGATTGATCATCCATATGTATAAATTCACGCAGAGGTGAACTGGTTCCCCAAACAACCACCTCTTTTGCTCCAGAAACTTTTGGCTTCATGAAAACGATGAATCAAAGCAGGCAAAACATGAGAATTTTTTGGGATGAAAATTATCATTTGGACCATAAAGATTAGTGGGCATGCAAGAAATTGCATCCCATTTGTATTGGAGGTGATAAGCTTGGCACATCTTTATCCCAACAATCTTAGCAATATCATACCACTCGTTAGTGAGCTCCAGAGGACCAGTCAAAAATGCTTCTTCTGTGATAGGTTGTGGGGAAAACTTGGGATAAATGCAAGAAGAACCCAGAAACAACAGCTTCTTCACTCCATTCCTATAGCTTGCATCGATCATAGTTGTTTGGATCTACAGATTAATCGATATGAAATCAGCAGGGTAAGTATTGTTGGCATGAATGCCTCCTTTCTCTTTTCCTGGATTCCTTCAGACAAAAGAAAGAGCCATCGATCTGCTGTCAACAAAGTCACAAAACCCTACATCTCGATGAAAATCTCCCTCGATCGTGGCTTAGTTGGATTTGTTTGACTTGGATGAGCGCATGGCTATAATTTTGCAGTTTGAATCTTTGTAATCTCGGGCACTTGGCATGTGTAATGATAGGCATCAACATCGGCACCCTAGACTTTACAATTTGACACCTTGTGATGCTGCATTGGATTAACCAAATCCTCCACGCGTCCTTTTCATGCAGAATTCAAGCAAATATTTCTTGAATAAAAATCACAACTCGGCCCTTTTGAATAAATATGAACATTTGGTGCATGCAAGAGCATGATGATTTTAAATTTTAAACATAAGAGGTCTTTCGGTGGTTAAGAGCTTTATGCCATGTGCCTCTTATCCACTGAAATGGTTGACTTTCAGTGGTTAACTAGTCAATTTGAAGACCCGCTTAACCACCGAAAACCGTAATTCCAAAATTTGAAAGCCAAGACCCAAAAGAACGATTTTCCCAACTTTACATTTCAGAAATAGACCATTTAATCTACTCTAAAAAATTTAGAAATGAATTTTTGGACCTGATCTTATCTCCTAAAGATTACCAAAATGACGGTGCTATTTTGGGAGATAACACCATCCACCATTGGATGTCAATTTGACCCATTCTACTTCTAGAAGTGCCCCAACACTTCCTTTACCACATAGAGGACCAAGATTTAGTCAACCATTTTATATTAATTTTAACAATTTAATGTTTATTACCATTTGGACTATTCCTTGAAAGCCCAAATGCAATTTCGAATTATGTTACTTACTAAGTATCC
This sequence comes from Picea mariana, assembly GCA_032191745.1. Classification (NCBI taxonomy): domain Eukaryota; kingdom Viridiplantae; phylum Streptophyta; class Pinopsida; order Pinales; family Pinaceae; genus Picea; species Picea mariana. The sequence continues at coordinate 88,493 of JASDQU010504498.1, read as the reverse complement.
TAGTTCAGAAATCTAGAGTACCTTTAGGTCAAGATTGGTATGGACCATTGCACCTAGAATTCCTCCTTCTATTCAGCATAGCCAGGGATGGAGGCCACTCTACTCCTCCCAAGAGAACTCTCGCAGATTAGTTTCCTATCCACCAAGCAAGGGAGGTTGTGGTGATTTCTCACTCAATCACTCTATATTTCTACAAGTGCGTTTATCATCTTGATTAGAAAAACCATGTCCAACGATTCCTATACCCGGAATTGTTTTTTGTTTCTCTATCCACTTTGAAACCCAAGAGCTGTGCATGCTCTCCCTTTTCAAGGAATGGTCACCAGACTCATTCCTATGATCATGCGGAGTTATACGCCTATACTAAGTTTAACCCTTCATTAAAGAAGTAATAATTACTGCTATAGATCCTCTCCATCCATTCACATTTCTATTTTAGTTTAAATATGAGTGTTCTTCAGCATAATCCCATTCCTGTAGGATGATATATCATTTCCCAAGAAATGCTAGGCTTCCTTTTTCATATACTAGCATGATTCAATATCGTTGGGTAAAATCCCAACTGTATTTTAAATCTGCATTCTTCTACTCAAGGAACTTATGTAGATGATTTATGTTTGGTAGTAACATTCTCCACAGACTCATCTTAGCCTTGGTAACTGAATCTTATGATTTTACAACAATACGTACAATTGCAAAGTGTAATCAAATTATTTATTTGGGAATATTAGCAACATACAGTGCCAATTTCCAAAATATCTATCAACAGTAAAGGATTTCATTCCTCTCTTCAGTAGGGGTTTTCTATGCCTCTTAGGAATGCAGTAAGATAGGGTGTTACCCCTTAAATTCCTCCAGAAATATTTTCATACAAATCGTGCATGAGCCCAAGTAGGCCAAGTGTTGTAACCAATCTATGATACCAATTTGTAACACACCCATGATGGGGACTCAAATTTTCTCTCTTCTTAGTAGAATCAATACCCTCATTCAGGGTCTCTATTCCATTTTTCTCTTCCAGATATTTTCAGCCACGATCTCCATGCTCCGAAATGAGACCAGAGCTAGCAGATATCCTCTCCCAAGTTCTTTAAGTTCTTTCATCCCCCTATACTTGCATATGACTATGGGATATGACTAGACACGAAGAAAACAGGAGCCAAGACAACCACCACATGAGTCCTCCAAAGTGGTAACCCTCTGAAGTTCATGATCTGATGCCATGTGTCCTCAAGGATTTTGACGACCCTGATTTACTTCGGAACTTCGTGTTCGTGAGTTTCAAACCTTCCTACACCTTTTTCCTCTGAAGTACTTTGTACCCAAAGTTACAGATCGAGTGCCATGCGTCCCTCGTGATCGAAGGTTATGATCTTATTTGGGACTTCGGCGTTTGGGAGTTCCAAGCACTCCAACTCTTTTCCCTCTGAAGTACTCCATACCTAAAGTTCCATATCAGGCACCACACATCCATCTAAATCAACGGCTCAAATCCACTTTGGGACTTAGATGTTCGGGAGTCTCCGACGCTCACACCACCTTTTCTCTTAGAGTGTTTTCTTTTGAGTTTAAGGATGGTGCACCACATGTCCCTCTCATTCGATGGTGGGGATCAACTTCGGGCGTCCCTCTAGTCCACATTGCTTTCTCCCTGCTTCCAAAGTACGCGATCTGCTGACGTGTGTCACCTGTAGATCAATGGCTATAAATTACTTCAGGTCTTCTGGATTTGGGATTTTCATCCTCTCCCCACTCCCTTTCTCCCAGAGTGATTTCACCCGAAATTGACGATCTATCGACGAGTGTCTCTCTCAAATCGACGATCATGATTTACTTCGGGAGTTCTCAGCTCACGTGATCCCACTTTCCTCTGAAGTGGCTTTCTCCCGAAATGGAATATCTACTGACACCTATCCTCAACTGATGGATGGATCAGATGAACTATGACTCTTTGGCCTTCGGTATTTCTTTTTCAACACATCCCCTTTTCTCCTGGAGTGGTTTCACTCGAAGTGAAGGATCTAACGACACTTGTCCCTTTGTCTTGGATGACTTGTATTTGCTTCGGTTCTTCGAATCATAAATTGTGTTCAAGGGTCCTTTGGATTCCAGTGTGTGCCACTCTGAGAGGGACACCTAGCAACCTCGTCACTCGACCCATGGACTCCCAAAAGCTCTCAACGTTGATACTCATTTTCCCATGATCGAACGGTCATGAGGGATCCTAAAGGGTCCTTAGATCCACAGTCCACATCAACTTCGAGACTTCCATGGTTTTGGTGCTACCAAACCTTTGTCCTCTCAAATTCATCAACAACGGATTGACTATATCGTAGATCTGAAGGTCAGGATAGTTCCTGGGCATCCTGATATCTACGACCCAGATTAACTTCGGGACTTCGGGGGGTTTCACCTCCTATGCAACGAATATGCTCGATTCGCTGGACCCGTGAAGTTTTAAGGGTTCTAAGGGTTAACACCCACACTCTTTCTCTAGATCCGACGATCGTGAATAAATTCGAGTTATCTCAAAATAATCCCATCCATTCGTCTTCCAAACAAAAGGATCTCTCCTTTTGGGACTTAAATCTTGCAATCCTACCTGATATTTGCTAGCTCCTTAAGTACCTAGGTAATTTGTGCTAATTCTCCTGAACTTAATGCTTGCATAAATCCTCCGCGCACCTCTTGAGCTCATCTATCAACTCTAGAACTAAATGGGCTCTCGATCCATGCACACCTCACAGATGTTCTGTGCACACATGCACTACCTCTTCTGAGCTTTGACTGATCCCTTCCTTCAAAACGAATGGGAGTATCAGTATGCACATGTGAGGTTATACCCAAAGTCAACGAATTCACAGTTCATTTATTTTAACTTCAGCCACCACAGGGCTCAGGCATTTATGTGTATAGGCCAGATAATTTATTATTTTCTTAAATACACAATTAGGCATAATTGAAGGGATACAGTGTAAATCATTAAGCAAACATATCCATTCCTACAACAGTCATAGGATATCCAACTTTAATTCACAGATACCACTTAAATACACAAGATATGTGATTACTTATCTATTACAGGTAGTAGCCAACTAACTGAATGTGGGTGTTCGTCCTTCCACCCAACCATAGGATCAAAGGAATTCATTCTTAGCGCTCTGGCCACCCCCGTGCCAAGCCATGATATCATCAGGGAATTTATGCCAATTCTCATTGATCCTTTATCTTTTGCATCTTCTGTGAGGTTTATCAGATGATTCCTCAGCATTAAGATTGCGTCCTTCCACTCAGATATCATTCTCTTCATACTCTCAAAGATCTCTCTCTCTATCGCGGCCTCGATGAGGTTTATCAGATGCTTTCTCTGCATCAAGATCATGGCCTTCTGCTCGTTCTCTACTGGAATGTTTCTCGCATTATCCACTCTCCTCTTTACATTCCCTCATGTGCCTTGCACAAACATCCCTCTTATCCTATTCCTTCTGTCAAAAGGAAACTCGAGTCAGCCTAGTCTGCTAGACCCAGTGGTACTTTGGGTTAACATTCTGCAGCTAGACCATGCTTCCATTCATGGGGGTGGTTGATAATTCAACCACTGGTCCTTTCTTCATTAAATTATTTCTCTCCTTGGGATCCAAAGGAGGCTTATTATCCTCATCAAAGGGAAATTGGGTTTTATTTGATATAATGAACCCTCTCTTATAGTTTTCAAATTCTTTCCTCTAGTGATATCATGGCCAGTACTTTCAAGGCTTCACCCCCACAGTCAGTTATTGGTAACTCAAACAATAATGCACTTAAATTGTTCCCATGTCATAGCATGGTAACCCTAATTAATGATTAATTACAAGTTGGGGGAAACAAGGGCGTTACATGAGGGGTTCCTAGGCCCAAATTGTCGCCTCTTTTATTTAATCTTCTGCTCTATTTTGGTGGTATATCGATAGGCCACTCCCAAGGAAGAGATGTTCAGAAACTCCATTTCATCCTAGATGTATCTATGCATACCATCGCAATACTTGAGCACCAAATTTCTCTCAGAATATTTGATACCCAACTTGGTGCATAAGGTATGGAATATATTTGTGAACTCGGGCAATCCTTGGTCTCTTTCCTGCCATATTGTGGTCCATTTTGTATATAGGTCATCATAACTTTCGATAGGGTAGTATTGTTCCTTAATAGAATCCCTGGAGGAATCCTAGGTGACCGCAAATGTAAATAATGAGGGCTAATCTATTTCCTTTTTCTCACAGAAAGTTTCCCACCAATCTTTGACATGGGGAACTACTTTTAGGAGCGCAAAAGTAATCTTTTCTTTATTCGAAAATTTATGAATAGAAAAATACCCTTCTAGTAGATTCAACCATTTTTATACAACATGTGCGTATATATGACCTTCAAACATAGGAGTATCAAAGTTGATTTGTGCCTTGAAGGGGGCGACGCCTCTCCTCGAGGAATATGCGTCACATGTTGATAGTTGCAGAAGGATTTGTGCAAAACTATGCATCATCTCATTCCTCTGTTTTGTGAGGGATTCCTAGAGAAACATTTTGAAAGGATCTCATGTGCCATCGTCTTTCTTTTCTCCTGCCATGAGAGGTCTCTTGGGCGTGCGATAGATTTTTTCCTCAAGGGAAAAAAGATTGAGACCTAATTCTTTTTACCCTAACCTTGTCGGTGACATGCATTAAGAATGACAAGGAGCAGACTGCTCTAATATAACTAATCCAGATTTTATGAGAAGAATGAAATGAATACAGATTATTATTATTCGTAACACAGAATAACAAAGATACAGTAAAATCGACTTCTATTCAATAAGGAAATCTGTTGAAACTGTAAAATGTAGTGGAAAACAAGCTTGATGGAATGGTGTCGACTTATCTATGAGAAGAGATGTGACAGTTGTTCTCATTCGCATGAAGATGAGTACAATGAGGATCTGAAGGCATTTTTACAATAAACATGAATTCAAAAACCCTATACATCCAAAAACTTAATGCTAAGAGATGAAGTGTCAAAAGTCATGTGGGCCCCGTTGGGGTAAGTTAGTACATCAAATTTCTGGGGTCCTATATTTTGCATGCGATCTTCGTTTTAGGTCCACGATAGCCCATTGGAAAGGTATATCTGAGGACTACACATGTTGCCATTAGAATCTAAATCCATCTATAGTCTAACAGTGGCAAGACCTAAAAACGTTGTTTAGGGCCTCAAAACGACCCCGAAAGTCGGGGACCCGAAAACTAGGAAAAAACTTCCAAACTGCCAAAATGAACTTGTTGGAATAGGTGGGAGGCCACTTACATCCATCTTGATCATTCATTGTTTCTCATTCATTATTTCCTCATTGCTTCTTGTTTTGGGTTGGGACATGGGGATGAATTATTGAGGAAAGAAGACATCGTTGTTTGTTGTAGTATTTATTGGTGTATTACAACCATAAATTAATGCTTATATTTTTAATATGCATTGGCATGTGCTAAACTTTGTTCACAACTGCAAATATCGAGAATCCCATCATAGAGATTCTTGACTAGATGCACTGGATCCCTAGAAAGAAGTGGAAAGCCTAAGGGATTGGATGAAAATGAAGGGGGTTCAATGTCTTTAGGTGTTGCATGATGGAGAGAAGAGATTTGGTGTACTTTGGATTGTTGTGTGTTGGGAAACCTGTGAGATCTTGAGTGCTAACTAGTTTGGGAGGCTAAGTGTTGCGTTGGTACCCATCCTTGTGAATTCATAGCCCAGGCTCGGGGGTGACATGATGTTGAGATTTGGAACAACAATTTATGAGGTTGGGTGGAACGTCCTTGTCCTGCAACTAGTTGATGATTGGATTTTATTAAAGATAAGTGCTCTATGTCATGTTTTTCTCTGTTTATATATTAATTTTTCATTTTGTATTAATTATTATCTATGAGATATGTATTCTAAAGGTTCGTGCTTGTTGGTTGTTGTTGTGCATGGAATCATCAAGCATTATTTTTAAGTCTAGCATGAATCTTGATTATTGCATGTGTAATTATTTCATTTCTTTCATGTTTCTTCATTAAATAATCGTTAGTAGAATTCAAAATCAGTTCTTGAAATGTGACTTGAAGTGGTGCACCCAACCCGCGTGGTTGTTGGGTACATTACATACCACCATTGGCTATCATAATTTGAAAACTCGGTAAAGGACAGACATAATAATGGTTTTCTTCAGCCACTCTCCCATGAATAAAAGTGTGGATGTTATCATTGTCAATCAATACAATTAGTTCATGGTGATTGATGTAACCAATTAACTTCATTGTTTGGTGTGTCAAAAAACCTAATAAGACATGGAAAGTAATTTGGGGTTCATCACATGGAGATTGTAATGTGTTTTCCTCATCTACAAGAGGGGTGACATCATTCAAAATGGTTCAGGGGTGTCTTTAGTTGATATGTTGTCTGAGTGTTCTTGTGAGGATACATCCATTTTAGATAATTTATGTTCATTATATTTGTGCCCTTTAAAATATCACTCATCACAATTATAGAAAATTGGTATTCCCAACTTTTCTTATTGCAATTGGTATCTTGCAAGGAATCTTTTCAAGCATACCATGAACACTATTATGTTGGGTCCATACAAAAAGTGTTACTAAAGAGGTTGACGTACGCAATCATCACATCACAAATAATCTTTTGACATCGGTCTCCCTCAATGGTGTCGGTGGAACCCATACTTTTTATTTTTATTTATTTTTTTTTTTTTCAGTGGTGGGATTATTACTCCTTGTTAATATTATTACATTGACAAAATTTCCAAATCACTTCTCGATGCAAATATGTTAGAATTTTGTTGGATGGCTACAAATGTTAGGGTTTGCAGGGCCTTGATGACATAGGACTATCAATTTCTATAACTCTTTGATATATCGAAGGGTTTCCAACAATAGTACTCAGTTGAATATTTCATAGCACCAAGTAAGGAGGGTAGACTGTATCCTTAGCGTTATTATATGATACCCTAGTATTTGAGAGTGATCTCCCTGAGTATTGTTCTGGGTGTACTATAGGAACAAGAT
>JASDQU010504498.1:19914-38176 GCA_032191745.1 Picea mariana | reverse complement strand
ACTGTCTTTCAAATACTGTGATTGTAAGAAAAAAGACTGGGGAAATCCAGATGTGTGTTGATTTTAGAGATCTTAACAAAGCAAGAACAAAGGATAAATTTCATTTACCTAATATGGAGTTCCTTCTCCAACAAGTCAATGGATCAACCTGCATGTCCATGTTGGATGGTTGTTCTGGATATAAACAAGTCTTGGTTGTTGAGGAAGACAGGGAAAAGACAACATTCATAACATCATGGGAGACATATGCATATGCCAGAATACCCTTTGGTTTGAAGAATGTTGGAGCCACATTCCAGAGGGCCATGGATCATGCATTTAGTGAGTTTATACGAAAATTTGTGGTAGACTATCAAGATGATTTGAAGGTGCATTCAAAAACTAGGGGTGATCATATCCATCATTTGAGAAAAGTTTTTGAAAGAAACAGATTATATGGTGTCTCTCTAAATCCAAATAAATGCTTATTTGTTGTAACTCAAGGAAAACTATTGGGTCATATTGTGTGCAAGGAAGGGATTATATATATCTAGAATGAGTTAAAGAAATAAATGAAATCAACCACCTGATGTCTAATAAAGGAGTTCAATCATTTTACAACAAGATCAATTTTGTGCGAAGGTTTGTTCCTGACTATGAAAGTATTGTGAAGTCGATCAATTTGTTGTTGAAAAAGGAGCAGATGTTTGAATGGTTAACATATACTCAAGAAGATTTCAATAATATCAAAGGAGAAATCACTACAACTCTGGTCCTCATTAGTCCAGATTTTCAAAGGGATTTCATCATTTATTCATTCACTATAAAAAAAAAATGTTGCATCTGTTCTTATGCAGAAGAATACAAAATGTGAATAATTCCCAATAAGTTTCATGAGGAAAACCCTACATGACTATGAATTGAGGTATTCAGAATTGGAAAAGCAAGCCTTGGATCTTGTAAAAGAGGCGTCACTTCCAGACGTACATATTGAACTCCCATGTTATTTCTTATGTTCCCTCATCGCCAGTGAAGATGCTTTTGAATAAAAAATTTAGAGAAGGAAAATGGGCTAACTGGCTCGCAAAGATACAAGAATATGATATTGAAATTAAACATTTAAAGGTTGTCAAAGGACAAGGTTTATGCAAGCTCATTGTGAATAGTGATTATGTGGATGGAATGATTTCAATTTCAGTAGGAGAACCATTGGTTGATTCAGAATGGTATAGAGACATTATATTCTACTTGAGGTTTGGGCAGTTTCATGTCACCATGAGCCCTAAGGAGAAAATAACATTGAAGATGAAGGAAAATCAGTATGTGTTGATTGATGATACATTGTTCAGGAGAAATTATGATGGTATAATACTGATATGTGTTGATGAAAACCAAGCCCAAGAAATGATGAGAGAATTCCATGAAGGAATATGTAGTGGACACTTTGCACCTACCACCACCACCCATAAGATAATAAGAGATGGGTTATATTGCCATGTTGGCCCTTGACGAATTTTTGGAGAACCTTGGTCATGTTTGACCACTTTTTGGGACTTCGATAGAGCTGGTCGAAGATGGAGTGCCCAGGCGAAGAGAAGATCATGGGATCTCGCCTCCTTTTGTAGGATTTTTGGGGATTAGGGTTTATGTAATGGGTATGGGATGTCGGCCCATGGGTTTACCCATGTTTAGGCCCCTTTGGTAAAGAATAAATAAGTAGCTAGGAGATGTAAGAAGATTCGAGTATGCTAAGTGAAAATAGTTATGAATGCTTGGTGCATATTGTGTGTTAAGACTTGTAGAACTAAGTGCAAATGATTGTAAGAGACTTTGTGCGCAGACTGTGTAAGGCTTCATGTTGTGACCTAAGTCGGGGAAGGAGGATCTGGTGAGGTGCGTGCAAATCTCCTGTCCTATGCAGAGCTAGTTTTGTGGCTCTGTGCATGTAAGAAGATTGAAAGAATATAATAAAGAACATGAAGAGTTGGTGGACGTAGCCCCACACTGGGGGTGAACCACGTATATCCTGTGTTGTGGTTGTTTTGTGCATATGTTATTGATGTGATTTAGGCTTGGTGTTGTAATATTTATGTATGTTAGATGCATATGGTGTAGTAGATTAGTGCTTAATAATGTGAATGAATGCTAGATCTGCTCAATGCTATCTGTTAAATGGTTGAATATGATTAGGTCTTGTTGAATACTGCGTTGTTATGTAATTAGGGTTTTGACATGCGATGTGAATAAGGGTAAAAGATAATGAATATTAACTGTTAAGTGCTCTGTTAAGTATTGTGATCACAGATCGGTGTCTGTTACCCATGATTTTGGTCATCATGATGGTGTATTGATGATGGTGAACTCAGGCTGCTCATAAGAACTTTCTCCTGAGAAAAGTTACATTCATCTCTTCCCAGAAAACTTACTTTTGAAGAGGGTTCGCAGGTTGCTAGTATACCAGGGTGCGAGAATGACCCATTCTCACAGGTTGCCTTAAGCCAGAGTGCAAACTTCTCGCACTGTGTTGAATAGCTAGGGTGCGAACTCGTCCTAAAGCATGGAAAAAGATGAATTCTCGATGGTTCTAGAAGGGAATCTTCTAGAAGATTGGGTTGGCATTCGAATGGTTATCCTTGCGCTGGATTCCCTGATATTGTGGGATCATTCTTATCCAAGTAACTATCTCACTCTCTCCTATATATTGAGGGAATTCTCATGGAAAGGTTAAGCAAGATTCATTGGAGAATTGGTGAAAGAATTGTGTGAAGGACTTAGCTTGAACAGGAGCTTGGAGACTCTAGCAAGTCTATCAGGAGGATTTGATCTTCTTCATACAAGGATTGAGAAAGTGTGTGTGTTGGAGCCAAGAGCCATCGAAAGGAAGCTTGCGACATCAAGGCTATCATGTTGTAATCTTTACTTTCAATTAATATGATACAGTGGCATGTCCCTTTCCCATAAAGCTATTCTCACTTTATTGTGTAATTCCTTGATCATACACATAAGTTGACGGTTGAATATATTTTGCTATCTTCACTTTGGTTGGTATTTGTTGTCTTGGTCTTGACCTCACGAGAGCACCAGAGTGAAGCGGGACCAACAGAGACCCTAGGAAGTGATACTAAGGTATGTTACTTGTTCCTTCCTACTAGCTAATTCAATGGTCAAAACTTAGGGAAAGAGTCATGTCCTGTCCTGTTTTGTTCTAGATCTAGGTGGATCTAGGGAGATCTGTTAGTGTATGCACCTACCGATTAGTCCGATAACAATGTCCCAGCTAGGTTGTAGACACTTGAGTCCTACAAATCCCCTGCCTCTACCTCGGGTGAGACTTTATTTGCTTCATAGGTGTTGCCGAAAGGGTTAGTAGTTAGGGTTTTGTTGGTGCCTTGTTGAGGCATTGAACCCTGTGTCTGCCCTTGTTCCAAAAAATGGTTTCGTTGCCAGGACTGAAATTGTGATTGCTGGGAACTGAAGAAAACAAAAAATCTCTGTGCGTAGATATGTTGCTCTAATGCATAGTATTCTACTTGACTTGCAAATCTCTGTGCTAAAAAGAGAATCAGATCTGAAGAAAAGAGGTAAGATCTTAAATCTTTTTGCTATGACAAAGGTAAGATAAGTGGAAATTTTTGTTTCGAAAGAATGGATCTAGGTATGATCGATAGATTTTTTCCTAGTCTGGAAAATAGAGTACAGCTAGATGAAAGAATATATGAAATGAATAGGTTTGATAGAAACAATGAAATATATGTAATTCCTATGCATAGAAAGAATGTTTGGACTAACAAGTGGATGCAGGATCCTAGAAATAATTTTTTGCAGGTTCATCACTGTGATACTAGTGCGCAGGATAGGAAAGGTTGGGGATTGTTTAAGATAAAGAGAGGATTGACTCTTTTCTATAGTTTCATATGACCAAGACATATTGCTAAGGAATTCCCTGGTAGAGGCCCTATTTGTCTCTATTGTAAATCTGTTGGCCATGAAGTTTTGGACTTCCATATAATGATTGCTAAAGTTGAAAAGATGAATATGAGACAAGAAAACCATGAAGAAGGTCAAGAGACTAAGCATATACTAGAGAAACAAAAAGAATATGAGGCTATATTATTGCAATTGAAAGAAACATTGAATGATCACAGAGACATCAATTTATCAGAGATCTTAAAAGAGAAAGAGTGCATAGAAACAAGAATAGGAAACTTTGACATAGACTGTGTATTGGACGCAGAAACACAGGTTAATATCATGACATAAAGTACTTGGGAAATTTTAGGAAATCCTGTTATGGTTCCTTCATTGGGAGGAATCAGATTGTTTAAAGGAAAGATGATAACAAGTGTTTCAAATCATTGTTATTTGACTCGAACCTGTTCTAAAAAGGTCAAGGTATTTTTAATTTTCTGTTGAAACAATCAGGGAAAACTTCGAGCCTATAGTAGGCGTATCTATCTTTTTGGATACCCCTATTTTTAAATAAAGGGTTTCCCAATATATCTCTCTAGCGATGTTGGTGATCCCAAATATTTTCTACTCGCGCAAAACTATGATTATGCCTGTGAGCCTGTGCGACCTATGTGGAAGACTTACTCATGTTCCTATGAGTTCTCATGGAACATCGACAGAAGAAGAATTCGAGGTCATTAAATTTATCGAGAACAACACTCCTTTTTTAATTTTGTTAGGAAAGAATTGGATTGAGAGAGATCAGAACCGAAGGAAAGACGAAGAGGAAGCTATAGAGCAGAAAAAGAAAGAATTAAGAGATTTCATGGCTAGGAGAATAGCGCGCTTACTAGAAGAACAAGAGGACAAGTAGAAGAAACTAAGGGCCAGAGACCTGGCTGTCGAAATCAAATGAACGCAAGAAAGCTTAAAGAACTTACCCATCCATGAGAGAAGAGCACCTACTCCAGAAATAGTAACACAAAAAGTATTACCCTCGAACCCTGTGAAAGACCCTCAATAGTGTGAAGTTACTATGCTAAGAGAAGATAAGAAAAAAAATGGAAAGAGGAATCCAGAGACGCAAATCATAGGAAAGAAAGCAAGAAATCTCATTAAGAAGAAAGCAAAGCTAGAAAAATTGTAGGAGGTTCCAGAGAGGACTTCGCAGAAGGAAGGCTTGCAGAACTTGAACCTCGCTGGAATAGTAGAACAACGCAGACTGACACTTCACCACGACGAAGCAATATGACCGTTGGAGGTGTCTTGACCATTAGAATGATGCTCTAGAACGTCTAGAAATGCAGTTATTGCCGGAAAAATTGCCATTGGACCGTTGGAACCGTGCCATAACGGATGGAATTGTGTTGATTGAGGCATTCTTGCCCGTTGGAGGAGTCTATTGTGACATTGTATATTTAACCCGTCGAATGTTGCACTGAGGACACTTTTGTGAATTGTGATTATTCGAGCCGATAGAGAACTAATTTCTTTCACACAGTTCTTATTGAGACCTCCCCACTTGTTCTTCTTATATTGATCATTTTTACACCTATCCGAGACATTTGATCACGAGCGTGTATGTTGAGCGACCTTAGCACAGTAGAGAAATTCGTCAAAGAGATTTTGATTGACCTCATGGATGAGAAGGTCATGTCCGCAGGAGCACAGGCCTCATCGATGAGAGGATTGCAAGCCTCCCCATCGACTGCACGTCAATATGGACCCTCTCGAACTGCGACGGAGAAACGGAGCAAGCATCACGACGACTTGGCAAACGTGAATCTCATCCCATCAATCTTGCCTGACTATATCCCGCCTCTGGTTGGCACGGTTAGTCGTGATAGCTTCCCGAGGGACTTCAACTATACATTGATCACTGCGTACCTCTCGAAGGGGATACGCGTAGTTGGACTACAACTAGGACAGATTATGACGCTAAAGATTAGTGATTTCAACTTGAGATATCGCAAGAATTATGGAATGCTCTCCCCCCATAAGTATTTGACAACGACAATGGGGAAGAAGTCGAAGATATTCCACCATCCATGGACCATGGACGTCGCAAGATCAATGATCCTTAATGTGATGAAGATACCACACTTCGGCAAACATCGGGAGGTTAACATGTGCATTAAACTCCTCTTGTCTTGCTACCATGGTGGTTAGTTGTGGTTGGATAGACGCATCACCATAGATCTGACACTGATCCATTGGATCACCGGATTGAGCATGCAAGGATCGAACCCTCGGGACTTTTACCCAAGGAAGTTTGTAGACCGCGCCTTGGCGCAGTGAATAAAAGACACCTACGGTGATGTAGAGAAGGGGAAGCAGGGCTACAAGGTAGCCTCCATCCTAAATGGCGCAGTGTGCCTATCTTTCCAATTCATCATTGGTAAGCTCATCAAGAAGAATATACCAATGCAGGTCACGGGGTTTGTCATCGAACTCGCAGGAAAATGCGTTGAGGGAATGCAAATGAACTGGGTGAGCTACCTCGTCAACCAGTTAGAGCAAGATTTCCATGAAGCGCAAGACTAGGGATACGAGTTTCATTTCAATTGGTTGTTGATCCACGTTTCCTTCATCGCTTGGGAAATGCCGGAAGGAGACACCTTCCTTGAAGTCGAGCCATCCGAACCATTGGCCACGAGGTTCACTACCCTTTGGTATTCGAGCGACATGGAAAAATAATGGCAAACGAATGTGGTGTTCCACACCTATTATTTGCAGCTGAAGAGGGCCATTGAATCCTTCCCTCGCATAACATCGAATACACTGCATAGGTTCCGACCACTTGCGAATTTCCACATAGATAGGTATTTCATTTACATCACTGCACGTGAGGATGAACACAAGGAAGAGCTCCAGTCCTATTACAAGCTCATAGAGGAGGACATGGAAGAAATAACCAAGGAATGGCCTGCAGAGTTCCTTGTACTATTTGAAAAGACATAACTCTCCGACCCCGACCTCATCGGAAGTCCTGTAGTCACTCGAGAAGAGTATGACAGACCCAACAAAAATAGAAGGAATAAGAAGGAATAGGTACAGGAAATGAACAACACATCAAAGGAACTGACACCATATTCACCAAGAGGAGGAGGATATGACGAAGTAGACCAAGAAGAGAATGAAGGGGAAGAAACAAAACAAGAACAGGGTAAAGTGACATCGCCTAAAGATCCCCTCACCAAGACCGAGTCATCTAAGAAAAGAAAGGTCTCCCCAAAGAAACCTTCAACACGAAACAAATCTCACACCAATAAACCCCACTTACAGACTATACTCGCATTGGATGATATTGACCTCATCATCACAGTTGTATCAGATACTTCTGAGGACATTATACAACACAACAAATCAAAGAAAGAGACCATGTATGAAAGAATCGAGGCAGAGATGAAAGGGGTACAACAAGCCCTCTACTCGAGCCACGTAGTTTCCACTGCGCCATCATCATCTGAAGAAATAGAATCAGGAGATGAGCATGCCCAACTATGTATAATAGTAGATGCGACAGAAGCTCACCTTCTTCGGGTCCAACAAAAAAAAGAGAAGGCCACAGAGGCCTTGAAACAAGTAAAGAAGGAAGCCTTAGAGAAACATCGAGCTATGAAGAAAGAGAAAGACGACCTCCAGGAAAAGTTTGCAGAGGATAGAACGCAGATCCAAAAGGAAAAATAACAGTTGCTCGCGAAGTAGATGGGAGTTAAGGAGGTCATCACCAGAGCACTTCGCTTTGTGTCGGGCCTAGAATAGATAGAATAAGAGACAATGGAGAGCCAAGTGAGTAATCTCGTTGAAGCCATTCATCAGCTTCAAGCAAGAGTGGTAGAATTGGAACTTCAAGCGGTGCCAAGCACTCTGCAGGAAGTGCGAGACTAGAGAGAAGAAACTGCCAGGGGAGTAGTTGAAAGAATGAAGGAATTGGCACTAGAATGCAAGAAACTAAGCAATCAAAGTGCGCAGACCTATGAACGCCTTGCAGAAGACCCATAATTGAGAACACTAGAAGCCTAGCTCCAGGAAGAAAAGCAACAAGCAGAGACAATAAAGGCACAATTGAAACTACTGTCAGCAGTTGAGAAGATGAAAAGGTCACAGAAGGTGTGCACGATTTATCAACAGGTCCATGCCATCTAGAGTAGATTCATGGAAGTGACCCAGAGAATCCAGCCGATGCAGGACGAAGCTTGCACAATTTTTGAAGAGATTGACGGACGAGGTGCAGAGCTAGAACAAGTGGTCACCACGATGGAACAACGCTTGGAAGGACCTGTCACCGAGAAAATTATTTAGGAGTTCTCCGAGCATGAGGCTCTAGCGACACAGTAGGTCGAAACAACTCGAGCTAAGCTTGAGGCCTTTGAAGCAGAATTTCCCAGTTCAGAGTGACTCGGGACAAGTCACAGGTGAGTGTTGGGGGCCTGTTGTCCCTTGACCAAGTTTTGGAGAACCTTGGTCATGTCTAACCACTTTTTGGGACTTCGACAGGCTGGTCGAAGACAGAGTGCCCAAGTGAAGCGGATATCGCGGGATCTCGCCTCCTTTTGCAGGATTTTTGGGGATTAGGGTTTATGTAATGAGTATGGGATGTCGGCCCATGGATTTACCCATGTTTAGGCCCCTTTTGTAAATTATAAATAAGTATCTAAGCGATGTAAGAAGAGTCGAGTGTTCTAAATGAAAATAGTTATGAATTCTTGGTGCATACTATGTGTTAAGACTTGCAGAGCTAAGTGAAAGTGATTGTAAGAGACTTTGTGTGCAGACTGTGTAAGTCTTCGTGTTGTGACCTAACTCGGGGAAGGAGGATCTAGAGAGGTGCGCACAGATATCATGTCCTATGCGGAGCTGGTTTTGTGGCTCTATGCATGTAATAATATTGAAAGAAGATAATAAAGAAGATGAAGAGTTGGTGGACATAGCCCCATGCTGGGGGTGAACCACATATATCTTGTGTTGTGGTTGCTTTGTGCATATGTTATTGATGTGATTTAGGCTTGGTGTTGTAATCTTTATGTATGTTAGATGCATCTGGTGTAGTAGCTTAGTGCTTAATAATGTGAATGAATGTTAGATCTGCTCGATGTTATGTGCTAAATGGTTGAATATGATTAGGTCTTGTTGAATACTGTGTTGTTTTGTAATTAGGGTTTTGACATGCGATGTGAATAAGGGTTAAAGATAAGGAATATTAACTTCTAAGTGCTTTGTTAAGTATTGTGATCACGGATCGATGTCCCAACTAGGTTGTAGACACTTGAGTCCTACAACCCCCCCTGCCTCTACCTCGGGTGAGACTTCATCTACTTCGCAGGTGTTGCCGAAAGGGCCAGTAGTTAGGGTTTTTTTGGTGCGTTGTTGAAGCGTTGAACCTTGGGCCTGCCTCTGTGCCAACATGGCCATCAATATTTAGAGACTCATATTCCACAATAAGGAAGTGTGTATCATGCTAGCAATTTTTTAGGGAAAGTTAATAGATCTGCGATGTTGTTACATCCCATAATTATAGAAAAATCATTCTCTCAATGGGGACTTGATGTTGTCAGTCCAATAAATCCTAATTCAAGTAAGGGACACATGTATATTATGACAGGTACATATTATTTTACAAAGTGGCCAAAAGCAGTGGCATTGAAAAGCGTTGATTCTGAAGAGTTGATCAAGTTCCTCAAATATAATATTTTATCAAGATTCGGTGTCCCAAATAAATTTATCACTAATAATGGTTCGATTTTCATCAGGTCAAAGTTTACAGAATTCTATGGAGAATATGGAATTATCATGGTTCAATCATCAAATTATTATCCACAAGGCAATGGTATTGCAGAATCCACAAATAAGACACTCGTTCAAATTTTAAAGAAAACTATTGTCAAGAACCAAAGGAATTGGCATCTAAAGTTGACTGATGTGTTATGGGAAAGAAGAACGACTCCAAAGGACATCACTGGGATGTCCCTGTATACACTGGTTTATGGGAAATAATAAAAAATTCCAATTAGCCCTGAACTCAATGCCTTGAATTTCATGTTTAATACATAAGATACATAAGACAATTCACCTATACAAAGGAAGATCAACCAGTTGTTGAAATTGAAAGAAGAATGAAGCAAAGACTTGAATCAAACTTCTCAGGGACAACAAAGTATCAACATATATTTTGATCATAGTGCAACTGTAAAGAATTTTCAGGAGGGAGAAATGGTGTTACTTTGGAACAAGTCCAAAGAGAAACCATCGATGCATACAAAGTTTGAAGCACTCTAGATTGGACCATACATTGTTGAAAAGATCATGGGTTTTAATTACTATATTCTCCAAGACATGAAGGGGAAAATATTGATGCTTCCTATCAACGAGAAACATTTGAAAGGTTGTTTCCCCTAAAAAATTTCTCATTCTACTTGTACATTAATTTATTTTTTGGTTTGTATATTCTTACCATTAACTCCATAACCCAATGGATGAAGACTCCTGGTCACAAAGATTCTATATTCTTGACAACCCACAGGGGGTTATCATCCCAAAATTGGAGCCAGTTGTTGAGACCATTTCCCGTTTCCGAGTTTCCCTCCCCTTTCTATTTTCCCATATTCTTTTTTTTTCATTTCTTTTCCCTCTTCTATACTTACCAGAATTCCCTTTTTATTTTCTCCCCTCTTTTTTTTTCCCTTTTTGATTACTATACTTAGTCGTTTTTTAAAGCGGTGGGTTCGCGGGTTGGCGGAATCGCAGATCTTCATCTCCATCCATACTCCCATATCATGAGTCTGACCGACCGTTGTATTATTCTATACTTAACCATTTATACAGTTGCGGGTTCCAGGGTTTGCGAGTTCAATATTTCATATCCCATATTCCGTGATATCCATTGTGCACCCAAAATATATGTGATATACTTTTTGACTATCGGACTCAATGAGCTCCTAGGTATCTCATCTCTCATATATTGATTCTGATTGACCACATTACAACACTTAGCCTATTTCCGACCCTTCACAATCGCGGGTTCTTGGGTTCTCAAGTTCATAAAATTTCCAAATCCGATTCATTCTCGTCCTTCCTCACCATCCTCATGCTTTTCCCAATACACATTTAAGAATGGCTTAATGTTACTAACTCATCATGCAGGTTCTGTAAATATCACCATTAATAAGTGAAGGGCTCGAGGATATTTCTCATTAAAACCACATTAAAGCATGATTTGACGAAGATTATATTATTGTTATCTCTCTCAAGAACTCATTGCAAATATTATCTGGATTAAAATAACACTCTCATCAATTTATGGCAGTATCATCTCGACAACAGTTCTACGGAGATACTTTGAATCCTTTTGGATGAGAGGACCAGAACTTTGAATGGTCTAGAGTTTATTCTTACTATTCATCCCCTTATAATCAGAAGGAAGTGATCTAGACATTTGAAATTGATCGTGAAGGGTGTGTCCCTGAGGTTTTCGAATGCAAGGAACTAGTTTCATGGTGTGTTGAGAAATATATACCAATTCAGTGGATTATTCAACTTCAATACCATTCTCCCATCTCTCTTTCCCCTCAAGTGTTCCGTAAAATGTTGAATCTCCCTGAGCCAACACTGACTTTCAAAGGATAATATTGCAAGGATTTCCTGAAAAAGCATGACAACGACCTGGACCTATTTCTCGAGTTCTTGGAGAATCCTACAGTTGTTATTGAATACATTACTAGGTTCCAAGTCAACTCGTTCAAAATCCCCTTTCGGGAAATTTCTTGGTTATTCACCAGGGTGATAGGCCAAGAAAGTACTGCCAACATTTCCCATATGATTCTTTATATCTTATATTTTGCTGTCAAAGAGAAAGCTATTTTCGATTGGGGAAAACTGATTTCCATTAAAATCTCTTCCCAATTGTCACAGTACAAAAAAGATAAGAAATTCTTCATGACTTCTTATTTGGTGTTTGTGATAGCATATTGTTGTCAATTTCCTAAATTGTCTATCTGTAAGAGGGTGAACTGTGAACTTGACCCAATTACCTTCTGGTACTAAGCGTTGTGGAGACATAAGGATTCTTTTCATTTCTATGAAGTTTTCAATGATTTTGTCTCAATTTTTAAAGGATTGTTGTTTGGAAAAGATACCCCTAGAATATTCGACCAACCAAGTAAATTACTGGATATAAAGGGGACGTTGGAGAAAATGGAAAATCATAATGTTATCGGGATTTTTGGTTCTAAGGAAAATACCACCTTTCTTCCATGCCATGTGTATGATAAAATGTTTATTACAGAAGTCGCACAGAAGTATAATTTATGGCTTCACATTTTTCATGAGAAACGAAGAAAGCAGTTCATACCCTTTCCTTGGAAAATTGGGGATTTTATATTCAAGGGCATAAACAAAATCGATGAATTTGCAAACCACTTCCACAATTTGAATCTCAAATATGTTGAAAAGATAAAAGGGTCTAACCCTAATGGAATTTTTGTGGAACATATGCTCGCAGTGGGATTTAGAAATTCATTTATTCATATTATTCTAAGTGAAGAAGAAGATAATAAATCAGGAGATCCTACTCACAATGCTAGTGAATTAGAAACGATACTCAGTACCAATGAGTTTTACAAGCAGAAAGGAAAGGGTCCTAGTGATAAGAGTTCCCAGTCCCCAACTGTTACTCCTAAAACTACAACATCTCGGATTAATGCTCCAGTGATCCACCCATCTAGAAAAGTGACCAACAATAGTTCAGACGACGGAGGAGAAAAGAACCCCACGCTGGGAAAAATTGAGAGCTCGCACAAGCTTCCTCTAAGAAAAAAGAAGAAAAATGTCATGCAAGAGGAAAAAGACCAGAGCATAGAGAGTGATATCAATAGCTTCTCCCTTGAAGATACAGAGATCAAGGCGGACATTGAGAAAAATTTCCCCCCATTAGATCATTAAGGGAACATGACTCTCCATAATCCATCATTGGAAATTATTGAGAATGAGACCTTCAACGAAGAAAAGTCATTTTCTTTTCAGAGCGTTGTCTTTGATAGAGAATCCAAGAAATTAATTATTGAGAAAAGTGATGTAAAGAATAAAAAGGGAAAATAAAATTCATAGGTTGACCTAAGATATATGCAACCTTCCCAAATTTCTAGAATTCATAGAGATATCAACGATGCACTGGATGACTCCATTGGTGGTCATGAAGTAGAAAACATGAAATTGAAAGAAAGGATCAAGGAATTGGAAGACGCCTTAATGCCTCTTCCACTCCTTTTCAGTCCTTTGACAATCATTGGACCCACCACGCCCACTGCTAAATTAAAAGGATCCTCAAGCTTACTTACATAAGCCATCAATTATGTGGAGAGAAATATTAAGAAAACAATGGCATTGATCATAGAGGCTTGGAAAATTTTGAAAAACATGGTTTCTTTTGGCTCGAGGGAACATGCCTTCCATGAATATTTGCAAGACGACCTGAATAATGAACAAGGTTTTAACCTTGATGTTGTACTACCCTTTGGAAAAAAAGTTTACAACATGACAGAGCTAAGAAGAAGAGAGGAGGATCTTCCCTCTCCAAGTCGGATAAAATAGTTGAACATGTGCTAGAAAGAAAGGATAAAAAACTTGAATGATATTGTTCAAGCGTGAAGAAAAGTTATTTCAAGGAGGGAAGAACTATTCAAAAGGCTCATGGAGGTAGACCTAGCTGTAAGCACTAACGATGTCCAAGACCCAAAATTAATCCTCAACTTAGTGTTCCTAACAAAGCAATAGTTTGATAAGAAAGTTGATATTTTTAAAGGTTTTTCATTTGAAAATTTCTATGTATACTTGAGTATGATGAGGATGACATAGACAATTAGCTAGTGGACTACTCCATGAAAAATCATTACACTTAAGAAGAATTACATGGAATTTCGCTTGATCTAAGAGACTTGGAGGGCGAGTAATCAACATCAAAATCTGACATGAAATCAACATGGCACCAATGAAAAGTTATATTGAAGAATGGTTTAAGAAATTGATCGATAAATTGACCATAGAGGGGAAAGAAATAGTTGATATGGTTCCTGTAACCGTTAATGAAGACAATAAAAGGACACTAGAAAGCAAGTGAATATATGAGAGACAATCATAGTAAGTTTACATTGATCACATATTTTCTTTCTTTATCAAGTCATTCATCCAATTATTCCACCTCTTTCACTAGAAATGTTTAACCGAAGACTGATAACTTCTATTTTCTTCTTACCAGGTCTTGTTGTTCTTTTATCGCCCACCATCTTCCTTCTGAAATATTTACTCTTGTGTATATTTACTTTATGGTATGTGGGAGCCCCAATCCCAGTCTTTAAGACAAACGCATTTTAAATTTCAAAGAATATGTAACAGACTAAATATTTTTTAGAAATTTCAAGAGAGCTATTTCAGGAACAATCTCAACTGTACTTTGTAACCTGGAGTTTTGAATATAAATTATTTTAGGTTGATCTATCATTATCTTTATTTGAGCTACCCATGTTCACTCTGTTAAAGTTCTCTTATGCATGCAGACCATCTTCTTTTTTATTTTTATGTGATAAAAAATATTAATTTTAAACTATGGTGGATGTGAGGAAATTTTGATTATTTGCTTTAAATGTGTGAATGTGCTCGGTTCCTGGTCCTTTCTCAGGAAATTTCTTTAAAAAAGAAAACAAAACATTTTCCTTTTTATTTTTCTTGCAATATTTATATTTCTTTGAATTGCCATGACAGACTTATGTTCAACTCCCATATTCTAAATATTTGGAATCTCAAGAAAATATTAAATTAAAGAAACCACCTCTATAAAAATGCAAGGGGATTTACATCCTCATGAGGTTGTCGTTTCGGTCCTAACGGATTCAAGCRTCAACAGGTTAGTAACYCGGGCCTACAAGTGTAGGCGCAASGAAACTGAGGTGACAGTGGGAAACATATCTATCTATATCCTTAGGCTTCCCCTTGAGTAGTGTTRGACTTCCTTTAGGGAYYGTTTAAGAGATAACAYTTAGWGTTTTCAATTTTTCTATGATCACAATCTTAGACCATGTAATTCATTAGTTATCCATTYACTCACTACTAAATTGMTWTAATGTGTGTAATYATTTCCCTACAATTCCATCTAATCAATTGTTTCAAAACAACAATGTCTTTTTCATGTAGCCTTTATCCAATGTACAAACACTAAAATTAATGCACTATACTAAGATCAATACAATGAACAACTTGGTCAAAAGTTATCAACTATATGAACAATGAAATCGATGCTATATAATGAAATCTATGTAACAAACAACTTATTTTCTAAGAATGCATAGATAAATATCAAATTTAAATCACTATGGCATATAGAATGTAGATATTATTAAAACTCAGATACCAAATTCCAAATTCTTTGATTTCTCATTTGCTTAGTCTTGCTTATTTTTCATGGTCACAATCTCAAATGATTTCATTGAATAGTTATTCATTACTCACTACTAAATTATACCAAAGACAATGTTTTCCCTACAATTCTATCTAATCAATCATTTCAAACATAAGAATCTATACAAAAAATAGGTTTGAAATTATAAATGCAATGTTAGATTTCAATTATGACATATCCAGAAAAGGAAAAATGTTATGTAGTACTTTCATTTTCTTGAAATAGTGAATTTATATATGAAGTTGCATTCATGTACATGGTGGCAGCTTGTATTAACGAAGCATGTTCTCCCATCCATGCATTTATCTATCTTTAGATGAAATATCTAGACAAATGATAAACATTTAAGAAAATAACATCCACCATTCCAATCATGATAGGCTGTTTAAAGAACAATGCTACTCAAATAAAAATATCACCATCAAAAATCACAATAAAAAATCACTACTTCTAACACCCTTATGAAACCATTAACACTAAATATGAAACACTCTTAAAAAATAAATCCAACAAACAATTTCCTTATAAAACTATGAACATAATATGTTAAAAATCACTATAAAAAATCACTACTTCTAACACCCTTACCAAACTACTAACACTTAATATGGAACACTTCCTAAAAATAAATCCAACAAACCACTTCCTTACAATACAATCAACATACTATACCATAGTAAAGAAAAATGTATCCAACAAACTAATATCCATAAACTAATATCCATAGGATTGAGACTTCCTTACAAAACAATGAACATAATATGCCATAGTAAAGGAAAATGCATCCAACAAACTAATATCCATAAGGTTGATCTCAACTATATCTGTATTGAAAATATTTCTTAGCACAATATGTACAATTTCTATATTCCTCTATAATCCAATTCTAATATTCTATACCATGTGGTGATTTAACTTTAAAATTGATTTAAGGAGTCTATATTATATGCTTCTCCCACAGAATAAACTAAGTGCATAGAAATGTAATATTTTCATTTAACCTTGCATCGCGATTAGAAAAGTTAAGGGATTAGAAATATAATCTTTCATTAAAAATTGTAATTTTGCAAATATTTGATATAAAGAATTGTGATTAATTTATGGAAATTGTAATTATGAAATACTCAAAACTTTGAAAAATTCAATTAAAGTTTTTTTTTTGTTTTTATGGAATGACTGATATAATTGAAATGGATAAAAAATATAAAAAAAAGCCATAATTTGTTAGGGGAACATAGTCTTCCATTTAATTGGATTTCACTTAAGCATATATGATTCTTACATTCATTTTAACTATGTGTGGATCATGGAGCATGTGGATCAAATCTTTTGATGTGTGAACCTTTTTTAGAATATAGTGAATAAGTTAGTAAAATTTCATCAATTGTATGAACACTAAAATCAATACAATATAATAAAATCAATACAATAAACAATTTGTTTTATGAAACTACAAAAGCTAATTTTTATTTTAAATCAATAAGAAATATTAAATGTAGAGATTAATAATTTTTTTTTATTTTACTTCATATTTTATTATTAGTTTTGCATGACATGACCTAAACATCTAATTGATTAATTAATCACCGCCCCACTACTAAATTCCTTAGTGTGCATAATTATATGCACTAAACAATTTGGTAGAGATTTTTTGACTTATTAACACTAAAATATATACAATATAATGAGATTAACGAAACACACAACTTATTTTTATGAGAATTCACATATCAATTTTATATTAAATCTTTAAGAAATATAAAATATTTTTTTTAGAATTTAAATCTCAAATTCCAAATTCTTTTATTTCATATTTAATGTTTTCAATTTTTATAATAATAATTATATATATTCTTCAATATTAAAATTTTATAAATATGTGATTTTCATACCATTTCATATAATCATTTATTTTAAAAAGTAATAATCTATAATGAAACTTATACATTGAGAATTAGAGATCATGCAATCCTAGATTTTTGGTTATAACAAATTGGGAAATGTCAAATCCTATTAAACTTATACATGCATTGAGACTTAGAGATCATGCAATCCTAAATTTTTTATTATAACAAATTGGGAAATGCCAAATCCTATGTAAGGGAAGATTTTCTTTTCTTAATAAAAAAATGTTAGATTATTTATTTATATATTATTATTTATTTCAATTATATCATTATATTATAAAACTCTCTTTGAAATTTTCAATAATCTCTAAATTATAATTATAAGTTTTTTATATGTTGAATTATTTATTTATATATTATTAAATTGCTTTGAAAACAATTGTAAATGCTGATTTTTGGAGTTGGGATAAGAAGAAACTCCTCTTCGAGACTCTTGTTACACTTGTTATTCTTTATGGATGTGAAGTCTGGGATTATAGTATCTCTCGTGAATCCTAGAGAAAGATAGAACAAATACAAAAGAATTTTATAACCTATAATCTCAAAATTAAAGGAAATACGCCCTATCCCATCCTCCTCGTAGAAACAAGCCTCTCCCCCATTTAGAGCATGACTATGACTAGATACCTAATGTATAAGAACAAGTTAAACAACATGGAAGATGAGGCTACCTAAAATTGCTTCAAAATCAAGTCATAACCACCATCGACTCAAACAAGGATGGCATAAAGACGCCCGATCTTGGCTAAACTATTGGGGAATCATGGAAGAAACCATTTTGCAAAATAAAGATACTATTAAAAAGAATGTCAAATCAAAATTTAAGGAAAAAATGTGGTTTGATAAAGAGTTAGAGGAAAAAAGAAAATTAAGGTATTATAAAGATGTAATCAACCCTAATCTAGAAGATCAAAATTATCTATATGTTTTTTCAAGTGTAAAGAAAAAAAATAAGCATTGCTAAGATAAGAACAAATTC